>BROG01001161.1:0-12500 GCA_030159075.1 Atrina japonica
TTTACTTAACAAGAGATGATACACCGTAGATACATGATGAAGATACTTGGGGTGAAGCGCACCCCCCAGGACCGACCACCACCACCATACATCTCTTTACTACAGTGGCATATTTTACAAACTGACCATTACTCCATAACTCTTTGCAATACAAAGCTGCCGCCTCTTGTTCTAATGCCAAAATAATTTGCTTGTTCGGTATTATTCGGCAGCCTGAAATCTATCACAAATATCTCTTACTTATACTTATACATCAAACAATGTTTCTCAATGTTGTCTAGAAAATAATGAATTTCTCCTGTGCGGTTTTATGTATATTTTGTTGTTCATTTCTTTATCATCTTAATCTTTTTAATTGTTTCTAGTTAACCAACGTCCAAACAAAATATGTCTGTGATTAGATGAAGTTAGGACGTAAAACTATAATGGTTTAGTAGTGGTTGTTGATAAAGTCCAACACATGCGATATACAAAATCAATCCATTGAATCAGTAAACAGGAACAATTTAAAACTTTTCGTCTGCCTCCTGCATTAATTGTTTAGCTGGTTCATTCCAAATGGCTGGTATGGTCAAGACAAAGATGATTTCTGTCATGGGGGTATTGCCTTTCTTAGTGTTGATCGTTGCGACAACTTCATCCTCCAAATATCGTATCCCTTCTTTAAACACATCGATAGCTTCCATCTCCTCTCCATATTTCACCTTGATAATAATGTCTCTACTCGCATTCTGGAATTGCAAAGTAAAAGCTGTTTGGTGCAAAACCACATCTTAATTTTATACTATAGTAATATTTCGCAATGTTAACACCATCTGAATTTTAAATTCTTCAAAAGCTAAGATAGTCATCCTGTTTACAGTGGTTACTCTTAGGCAGATTATTTGACCTTGTATGATTTCACTTTCTCTTTATAAAATATAAATATATCTTAAATTGGAGCTCAACTGATAAAATTCTATTTGACAGAAAAGATCCTCTTGAACATTATAACTTTGTGATTGTATTTATAATGTTCTTAACATATAATGAAATCGTAATGTTGCGATTGATTTTCAAGAAAGACCGAGTGTTATTTTTCTTAAAAAAACTAAAATATCGATATCTTGTTTCCATAAGAACATCTTGAATTGTTTAAAGTAAAACCATTCATAATACTGGAAGTGTTCTTGATTTTGTAACGCTCCTGCATAGCTGCTTTCCGCTATAAATCCAAACCAGTTAAAATGTTTTATCTTTATTAAACAAAATAATAGACGGTTGTTTCGTTTTCTCACAGTTGCTGCATCCACCGCCTTTGACTTGTACAACTGCTATATTTATAGGTTACATCTTATATTCGTTTCTGTCAGAGAAAGCACACCCAGAATACTCTAACCCAATATCGATGGAGGCAATATATGTATCGATGATGGGAGCGATATAACTTTCATCGACTGGGGCAATATAATATTCATCGACTGGGGTATTATAATTTTCATCGATTGTGGCAATATGATGTTCATTTCTATTCTCAATTTTCACCCACCGACTTTTTTACTGTCAGATCTTGATTAAATAAACAAAATGAACATGAAATGATTCATACTAAAATATTTAAATGTTGAAAGATACATACGCTGTTATCGGTAATGAGATATCACAGGCTATAACATATATAGTTTGTATTGTAGACAGACAAACAGACACACATACATACACACATACATACATACATACATACATACATACATACATACATACATACATACATACATACATACATACATACATATATACATACCTACCTACCTACCTACCTACATCCATCCAGTCATCCAGCCATCCTTACATACATACATACATACATACATACATACATACATACATACATACATACATACATACATACATACATACATACATACATACATACATACATACATACATACATACATACATACATACATACATGCATACAACATACATGCATACATACATACATACATACATACATACATACATACATACATACATACATACATACATAAATACATACATACATACATACATACATACATATATACATACATACATACATGTTTATGTGTGTTTATAGTTCTTTAAGGTCCTACTGAAGAATATTTCACTCATATAGAGACGTCACCAAATGCCGGTGAACGACGTCAAATTTTGGCCTTTGCTCGACACTTACGTGCCGACACCTACCGTGACATGGGGACTCGACTTTTACTGTCTCATCCGAAGGACAGGAAAGCAACGTGCCTCCGACTGGACTCGAACTCACAACCTAAATATCAAGAGTCGAACGCCCTCCTGAACCAGTCCGATTCACATACATATATACATACATACATACATACACACACATACATACATACATACATACATACATACATACATACATACATACATACATACATACATACATACATACATACATTCATACACACATACATACATACATACATACATACATACACACACATACATACATACATACATACATACATACATACATACATACATACATACATACATACATACATACATACATACCATACATACATACATGAAAATAACGCTTTTTAATTATCTGCTTTCGTACCACTGTAAATTTTTAACTTCAAATTATAAGTATAAATTTTCGATGTTTTCTAAAAACGGGCCCAAACGTATTTGAAATATCAAGAAATTCGGCTCATGAAGTAGAAGACGACAATATCTACATTACTTACATGGCATCAAGTCTGCATAATAAACAGCTTCATTGCAAATTACGTCACCAGCAATGATATCACGTCGTTAACGACACATGGATATTACCGCATACACAGGTAGACCTATATTTATAGAAGTATACAGTTACCATATATTTTGCTGATCGATTATAAAACTAATAGTAAACTTAAATGTAATTGTATACGATAAATAATTGCATGCATAGCATGTGTTACACAATAAGCCAATAATATCATAGAAATAAAAAAGGGGCTGGGGATTCCTTACAAATTACTATCAAGGTCCTGTAAATTATAAAATCAACAATATCATAACGCTCTAGATAAATACTATAAACCATACATAAATGCCATACACAAAAAATATACAGTTTCTTCCTGGGAAAATATATTGTCATAACGGTCCACCGTACTTCTTATTCCATATCAATATTATTGCTATTATAGATCTCCAAACTTTCTCAGTGATAATTATACGGAAGATCCATCCGTTATATAACACGTACGACCTTTAAGTTATATATATATAACATATGAATTATTTATATTATTATATTATTATAATTTTACTACTTCGGTAATTTTCATTTCATTACACTACTTCCCTGTGTACATTTGATATGCCTTGGAGAATTTAAAATCGCGAATTATGATTCCATAGTAACCACAGGGCAAAACCCGATACAACTGGTGACATTTTTAAAATTGCAAACACCTATCTCCAGGGAATTTGTATTATATCTATGTAGAGTATCAAAGAAAATATTATTTTTAAAACGTTACTCTACAACTCCAGTAAGATATTAAATCTTTATTCAGCCCAATGATTCAAATTTTAAGTGTACAATTTAAGTTAGGTTTTCCTATTTTTGAAGTGAGCAGCAAGGACAGTAGTAACTTCGGCACCTCTGTGAGATTATGCATATTGAAACCAAGTGGCATCGGTACCATAAAACAATATCCATTAATCTATGTTATATTTTCGTTTATGGTGTTTTAGTATCAAGTAATTTCGGAATGTGCAAGTGCAAGTGATTTCTACAGTTGACCCCAAGTAATTTTATCATCGACATACATGTATACATTTAGCATTGTGTAGTAAATGAATACGTCGATTTTAGATTCTAGTAGTCTACTAAAATGTTTTAACACGGGTATCATAAATTGAAGTTACGATATATATGTATATATAATTCGCCATGTGTGTTTCTTTGAATTCTCTCCAGGTAGAATGAATGAGGATAGAGCCCCACAAAACCACAGTTTCGGCATTACAACTGTCATTTCAAATTCATTAGCCCCCTTTTAAGGTCCTATAATTGTTTGAACGCCTGTTTGGCTAAAATAAGGTTTTGAGAGGAATTAAAGATTAAACTTGAAGAAAAAAAATGGAATGTAGGTGAATTAATATATGCGAATTTGTGATTTACATTTTTTGATTTGCTGAAAAAAATTACTTTTGAGAACTTATTGAGATGAATCTTCATGGGTGCCGTTATGAACATTTGCAAGTTCAACACATGTCGAAATAATTATTTGCAGGTACCGATTCAACCACAGTTAGTACCGATCTCCATAATTCCGAATGGCCGCAATCACTCGGTACCAATTTGACTTGGGTACGATTTGACCAGCAATACTATACATAGAGACGGAAAGAATCGGAATACTTTAACGTTTTATTTCATTGGGATGACAACAAACGAATACGCATGTCTACGAACTTTCAGTTGTGAGGTCGGTATGAATATTGACCACAATACCATTTTTTTTTATATACATGCCCACACTAATATTATTCATTATTTCCATATTAGTTATTCTTTTAAACAAGTCAATGTGTGCAAGTGTAATTAATGAGAACTTTGTATCTTAAAATCAGAATATATTATCACTGAAAGAAATAAATAATGGCCTAACCGCCGCTAGTGCTGCTTTAAGCTAGTGATCTAATTTGTGCACCTCTACCTATATCATCATTGATTTTACTAAGTTCATGCTTGCAAGCGGAAGGTACCGGGGTCGATTCCCAGTACCGGGTCATACCTTATACGTTTCAAAGATAATAGTGACTGCTCCTTCGCCAAACACTCGGCATACAAAGTGAAAGTCACTGGTCTTCCGGATAAGACTTAGGACCGATGTCGCTTCTCACCTCAGACGTGGCACTTAAAATAACCGTCACTGCATTGGCGTCATTCCATAGCGCAGGTCAAACTTTGTAGCACTTAAACTGGTGAAATCTAATATCAGTAAATACTTCTGTGTTTATATTTTCTACAATAAGGTGTAATGCCTCTTTCAAACGGTAAGCGATTTGTGGCAATACTTCAACAACCACCGGGGAACTCTAAGCGATACTAACGGCAGCATCACTTAATTACTAGTTCATTAGTGTTACAGCGTGTATGTAGGTTTTTATTTTCGTATTATTTTCTCCATTTTTAAATTAATCATAGTTGGCTCTCGGTGATATTACACGTTTAGTGTGTTCACAATTACAACTACAGTCACCACATAGACTATTTATAATAAAATAAATGCATTCATACCTATATCTTTTAGGAGAAACAATATCTCAAATAAAATTTACATTTTTTATTAAATCGAAAATCAATTTTAAACGATACTTTAAAGCCTGTAAACTCCAAAGTACATAAGACAAAACTGTTTTACATATTACAAAATTTGAACAGACAATAACTAGACCTGTATCCCAGTACGGACATGATTGCAAAATATCATTTCGTGGCACAGATTGATTTCTTTTGTTGATGCGGAAGTATGTTTTCAAATTTGACATTTTGACCCCGTTTCCTTGCAATCAAAAAATATACCAATGATCATGATAATACAATCAAATCAAGGAACATGGACTAAGTAGCGTTATGAAATTCACAGACATTTTAATTGCAACTGTGCCACGTACGATATACATGTACATTTTACATTTTCAGAGACACAGATAGAAGCAAAGAGTTGAGAAAAAGCAAGTAAATATGCACAAATAACTCAATACAAACATAACATAGAACGCCTCTCACCATAAACAAACACACACGCACACACAAGCATTTACATAATAGTGTTTGTGATACTTTTGTGGTATATAATGTACGTAAATGAAGTCATAATTTGGTAATGATATTAATTAATAAATATAAGTTGATCAATTATCCGTAGTTGATAAATTTCACCCATGGCATTTTATATTTTCGCTATCTTTTCAAGATCTTTTGGATCCATTTCCAACTAATCTTGGTGACTAGCTCTAATACCACAATGGGGCATCAGACTGGCACACTCCATGGTTCAATTTTATCCTCAGTTGGTTAAGTCTGCGGACCAAATGATAATATTTTATTAAAATTCAATATCCATCATTCAGTCTGTATTTATAGAAAATTGCGAATGACACTGAATTTCGATCGTATTTGTACGAGGGTGCTGTTAATGATATATATGGGAAAGTTACGATGCATTATAATACAATAATTGCGACACACTAATGTGGTCAAAGGTCAAGGTTATACACATATGTACGTAAACTGTAAACCCCAATTTTCTCTATCAAAATGGATGACTGTTTGCATGCATTTTAAAATGGGGATTTGTTGGGCATTTTATGCACCCCATTTGTTTAGTTTCAAGGGGTCAAAAGTCAAAAGTAAATAGGAAGTGTCAAACGTTCTGCATACATTGATTAAATAAAACGTCATTAGAAACATTGCAAATATAATAACATTTTATTTAATCAAGTGATATACAAAATTATTTTGAATTACTATTATCATATACTTTATCACATTACTTGATTATTAAGAATTGTTTTAATTGGAGGAAAATAGATATTACGATACCAACAATATACATCCATATTTCCATATTCAAAATAACAAAACATACATAGAGAGAATAGCGGTAATACAAAATTAGTTTTAACATTGTCTGTTTACACAACATGTTTGCATTCCGTACCATCCTTGAAGTGAGATAAACCCACATAAATGTGGCGAAATATATCCGTGTCAAACCTTGAATCTAGTAATTGTTCTGCACGATAATTTGGTTTAGAATCATGAACACAAGATCAAAGGCCAGGTTAATGACACATCAGATAATTCACATTCGTACTGCATTCATACATTTTAATCAGCTGACCGTTAATGCCTAATTATACAAGTATGGAATAACTTCTTTCAGATAACCAGTTGTAATATATATACTTGAAATTGTAAAACTCTATCTATCCTTATGTAGTCATTTAACTTATCTGTGGACTATATTATCTACTTTATGTCAACATGTTTCAGAATACTAGCATACATTTAATGACCAATGTCTTCTCCACGTCATGTCTGCGGGTGTTACTCCACATTCCCTTCCTTTACTTCAGATATCTGTGCTTGTTGTACTTCATTTCCTGTATCCATGGGTGGTTTTGCCAGACTGTAAGGGTTTCCTCCTGCGTCTGGCTTCGACTCAGATCTAGATTCCTTTATTTTCAGTAAGCAATTTTTTGATGTGTCATAGTGGCTCTCTGTCGGATTTAATTCACTTCTATCCCATCTAGATCGCGAGAATGAAAATTCATTATAATCACTTGAAAACGTGAGAGTATGTGAATACGTTGCAATAACTTCGCTGATTTCTGCATAATCAGATTGCACTGCATTTTGATTTAGTTGCACAGCTTGAGACCCTGCATCCTGATCTTGTTGGTCTGTGTAGTAAACAAATAGCAGATCAAGCAGATTAATTTAACCGGATAAAAATATATACTTTTATTCAAAAGATGAATTCAGGAAAGACATTAATTTCTATTCTCGCAAAATGTGATCAAATTGGGAGAAGACAAGATTCCATTAAATCATTTTTTGGCGTTATTGCAAGTTAAACTAAACGACAAAAAAAGTGATAAAAGAACACAATCTGGGCACGTTTGGATCAGTTTCTTTTTTTATTCTTCAAGTAATACTTTCCATATATGTTAGTTATAGCACGTTTTTGTTGAGAATTTCCCAAAACAATACACTTACCATGTCGTGATTCACTCGTTTTTTTCTTCCTGCATAATTATGAAATTAAATGTGAAAATAACATTGAAAATCAAAAAGACACTAGGGTAGGAAATTTAGATACCAACCAAATACATCGTAATAGATTTGTACGAAGACGAAAGTGATATTGAACTAAAATCACTCTCTCTCTCTCTCTCTCTCTCTCTCTCTCTCTCTCTCTCTCTCTCTCTCTCTCTCTCTCTCTCTCTCTCTCTCTCTCTCTCTCTCTCTCTCTCTCTCTCTCCTCTCTCTCTCTCTCTCTCTCTCTCTCTCTCTCTCTCTCTCTCTCTCTCTCTCTCTCTCTCTCTCTCTCTCTCTCTCTCTCTCTCTCTCTCTCTCTCTCTCTCTCTCTCTCTCTCTCTCTCTGTGTGTGTCAAATATTTCAAACTGATAAGATTGGGAACACGTTTATTATAGATAGGAAACAACCACAAACGAACTGAATCGACTTTATCCAGTACAAGTAAAACAACCGAGGATTACTAGGAATTACTTTGTCATACCTGTGTGTATGAACCAGCAGTATTAACAACGCTGCTATAACAGTTCCCAACGGTACAACGTATGGATATTTCGAAAGGATCCCTTCATGATATCCATTTGATTTTGTTGTTTGTTTTTCAGTACTTGTAGTTTCCATTATGGTAAGGGTTTCTAAAGTGCAATAATTAAAATATTTCTACAACGTTTATAGTCTCAAAAACAAAATTATAGAATCTAATAGTGTTTCCGTTATAAAGAAAATAATTTACACGTCCAGAATTTTACGATTTATTAGATAATATTTTGTTATTAGTATTTTTATTCATATAGGTATTTACCCACTCGATCCATACAAAGTTTGTTAATTTTAAATATACTTTAAAACAATTAGTTAATAGACAGTTTTTATTTTGTTATAAGTGCAAGATAGAACCACTTACCGTCAGTATTGTTACAAACACAATCTTTTTCGACATTACATATCTGCTCAGCTGTACAGTTGCACGTTTCATTGCAAGTCACACCTTAACGCCCAGTGGGACACTGACATCCTCCACGAAATGAACCTCTTGGAAATTCTTAAGTTATACATTTTACTTAAAAAGTGCCTAACAATAATATACCTGAACTTTACATTACAGTACCCCCCCCCCCCTCCCCTGGAAAAAAAATACTAATACATTAAATTAAGAAACAATTATTTAGGTAATTTATACTGAATTATTTCTTAAATATACTTTTATTCAACCATTTAATAAGAAGTTTTCGTTTTCTAATAAGTATATGATATATTCACTTACTTATTGTTATTTACACAACCTTCTTGGACATCACAAATCTGGTCAGTTGTACAATTGCATGTTTCCTTACAAGACACACCATAGAATCCATCTGGACATGGTAGCTTACATTCTTTACCGAAAACAATTTCCTGGCATTCAACAATTACATGATTTGTTTAATGTTTGGCCAAGAAAAGTATGTTACTTGTAATTTCCATCAGTAAAATCATCCATATCATTTTTTTTCGGAAACGAATAAAAAGTACACTTATTCTAAAATATTCTGCCATATAATTATAATTTGAAAATTTGTGTTTGTAGCTAAATATATGAAAATATCAATTACCCATAATTTTGTTTGTACACAACCCTCTTGGGTATCACATATCTGGTCAGCTGCACAGTTGCATGTTCCCGTGCAAAACAAACCATAGTATCCATCGGGACATGGCAGCCTACACTCATCACCATACCAACCTTTCGGACATTCTAAAAAAGTATGGTTTGTTTAATGCTTGATTAACTTTAAATGAAAAAATACTTCACGCCTATTTAAGAAACGCATTATAAGATATGATGGGTAAATATGGACTGATATTGATAACAAATTTTCAAAATTGTGATTTCGACGAATATAAATGTAAAAATGAAGAAGTACTGGTATGTCTTTATTGGAAGACACTGGGTCTCCTACCAGTCTTATTTCCCTCTAACTCATCAAAGAAAGTAATTTAGTCTGTCATTTCAAACAGTCTCTCAAAATATTTTACGTGTTTTTTGAAAAGAAGGATTTAGATTTACGACTGCCTAGAACCAGTCGGGAATTACAGACTAAATTTTGTCGTTAATCGGTAATCGGAAACGTTTATGAAACGGAAGGTAATCGTAGTATTGGGTTTACGACTGTTTCCCCGAATCACTTATTACGTAACGATGCCCTGGTGAGCATTTCAATAACATCTGGATACAGCTCGGTTACAAACTCGGTTTTTTGAAGAAAAGAAAGATCCAAATCGGACACTTTCAACAAACTTAAATTGTTGTCTACCTACATTTTTCTTTTGACCGACACGAAGACACATTTACCTAACGAAGTTGAGGAGATATGAAAAATCTGGATCTACACCGGGTTATATAAAACCCGAAACATTTCTAATGATGGCAAACAAGCATTACTTATGTAGATGAATCAAATAACAGATTGATATCGTATTCAATGATTGAATTCTTATATGGTTTTAATACGATGACAAATAACTAAAGCTCAAGAGAATAGTTAAAATGCATTCAGGATCATTATAACAATATAACGGTTGTTACATTCCGTTCCAGTTTGTTGAATAGGCTGTACTCAGATCACGTGAAAGTCGGGTATGGTCGTTTCCGGTTCCGTTATGTATACATTGACAATATTCAGTGACATCTGTTTTCACTTCATCTGCGAGGAATGCGAGTAAACTTACATTTACCTTGAAATGTTGCCAGCGTTTCACATCAGCTGCTCATTCTAAGAATGCTTACATGATCCACAGTTATCTATTTAGTCACATCTACAGTTCAGGTAAAATATAAAACTGTACAATTATAATCAAACGCAACACCTATATATCGTCACTTTGTCTCGAACAATAAATATAATTTTCAGACAAATATAATATCACATTTACTTTCTTATACGTATAAACAAGCTGATAAAGTAATCAATGCTTGTCAATACCGAACTGTTAACTTTCTTTGGTTCCAACAAAATTGTTTGAATGGCTATAAAATGGCTTCAGATACAAACATTGGAAATCAACTATACGCATTTTCAAATCATGAACTTTTCTTTTCAACTAAAATATATGCGTATCAGTACGCTTCCAAATCAAGTGAAATCCACACATTTTTACGCGTGGGTGGCACCTTTAACCGTGTAGTCAGATGTCATCTGTATAACAGGGACTTCCCGACAAAATACAGGTCCCACACCATGCTAAAGGTCTGCGACAATATGTTTTTCCATCAGAAACTCAATGCCGTTAAACACCGAGATTCAATTTTGGATTTCGTATTCTAACCATTTTAATTGATATTTTTTATAGCGGGATGCTTCGTCGTCCATGGCATTTGATCCCATATCTGGATTTCCAGTGGTCTGTGTTTTCCAACATTCACCAGATTTGTATATGTAACATGGACATCCTGAATATTTATAACATGATATTTAATATTTTGTGTTGATCCATGTTGGTTGAACTATATAACTCATCTTCGTTTCCAGTTTAAGTTTTATAACCTGTAATAGTTCTGCTTATTAATTAAATGAAGAATATATTTTTTAAAAAAAGTAATGAATTTTTAAACCGAGCTATTTCAAATAATAAGGCACACATTCATTGGATGCATTTTTTTTGTCTTGAGATTGGGTCCTTGCTTCATATGTACATTGTCAATGAAAGTCATACAAACATTTAAAGGAAACCGACAGAGAATTGTTCAAACTTTAATTTTATTTAGTTAAAGTTTACAGGTATGTTATAATTTTATTTATTATCACGGCTGAACTTACATATAACCACTCCAATGTAGATTATCGCGGAATCCCGTAGGTGCCGCGTTTGAAATGTTTTACCTCGCAGTCGTCATATAAATGATTTCCAGTCACCAGTTCGTTTTACATGTTCAGATGATCGCCACTAGCACCTCTCTAGATACATTTGGTCAAAACTCAAAATTGTTCATAAATAAAAGGATCCCTCCGTCAATGGGTGATGTTTTTCGTCGAAAGACAATATACGTTATATGTGTGAGACATAAACGTCATACGACAAAACATCGCTGCATAGGGACAGACTAGCGTGTAAAATCTTTATATCCCAACTGGAATTTTATCGAACTTCGGAAATATTTCACAGGTTTTAGGCATGCAGTAAAAAAAGTAATTCATTGAATTCATTATTAAGTGTATTTTGTGTGTTTTTGTGTGGTGTGACGTGTATGTGTAATGATTGTGACATCTCTAGCTTAGCGGCGCGGCTATCATTTATAGTATATATATATATAGAAGGCGTTATAATATATATATAGTGGTATATATATATATATATATAGATTTATGTGGGTTTTTGGTGGATATAGGATATCTATATATATGTTTGAGGGGGTGTATAGTGTTTTGTTCGTATAGTTTTTTTTATATATGTATGTTGTGGGACGTATGTTTTGGGTTGGTGTTTGTTGTTGTTTTGTTTGCCTGCCTTGTGGTTATATGTTGCGTATATTAAATTGTAGGTATATATATATATGTTGTGTGTTTTATATATATATCTTTTGTTTTTGGTGTTGGTTGTTTTTTTTTGTTGTGTTTTGTTTTCTATATGACGTCAGCACACTATACTGGTGTGTTTTTTGTGTACTGGCGGTTGTTGGTTTTGTTTGTGATGATAGAGGAT
>BROG01001161.1:22500-112805 GCA_030159075.1 Atrina japonica
TAATATCGTTTCTGTCAATTAGACTTGAGCTACAATTTAAAAGTTATGTGTATTTTCTAAAGAGAAAGTGAATTATACAAGGCGAACAATATCTCTAAAAGTATAGCCTAAATCCGTCTAAGAAGCGTAACCACTGTAAAAAAAATGACTACCTTAGCTTTAGAAAATATTGTATTTTAAATGGTGATATTAGTGCCAAATATTGATACAAAATGACGGCCATTTTCGAAAATGGCCTACATTTTGCCATAGGATCAAGTATAGTTTTAGTGCTATATCAAAAGTTACTGTCTGAGCTTTAGACATTTCTTTTATTTTAAATAGCGTTATCAGTGCCAAATATTACTTTAGTATAAGATGAACAGTTGGTACCGAAATACCAGGTACTAGGTTTCTGTATACCCTCGGGGACCCAAACGATCCACCAGCAGCGGCGACGACCTAGTGGTTATAAATATTATAAACATAATACCAAAGTTATAGCGGTATATACAAGGCCAAACACTATCTCTAAAAGTATAGCCGAAATCCGTCTAACATCTATCACCGTCCTCCGTACTACCGTTGGACTTATTCGGAAGATAACACTATAGTATAACAAAACAGATATAGAAAATAATTAAGGTTATATCTAATAAATTAAAATATAATGTTTAATAAGTACCACATGCTTACATATAACCCTTTTCTCCTTTGCTACATTCATGATTTGGCAAATTAGTGACAAAACGGTCCTTCGTACGTCTCCCTCCATACTATCATTATTGCTATTACAGGTCTCAATACTTTTGCAGTGGGATTACAATGTATATTATAGAATACGGACAATCTTTCAGTTAGAAACCTTTCCTATTTTACGTGAGTACCTGTATTCATATTGATTTAGATACTACACTAAGTATACGCACGTATATTACGGGTCACATAATGCCTTATCGGTATATATAATATATTATATATATATATAATATATATATATAATATATATATATATATATATATATAATATAATATATATATATTACTATATATATATATATATATATATATATATATATATAGTTATATATATTAAAGGTAATAGATAAAAAATGAATAATAAAGATAATGGGAAACTTAGAAATACAATTTAAGTTACTTAACATCATTGGCAATACTTCTTAAAATAGTAAACAAATATTACGACACCAAAGAATGTCATAGTGTACATAAAGTCACATTATATAAGTTTTATGTTACATCCGCTAGGCACTCGCGTTTTTAAATCCTTTATCTTTATATGTAGACTGATTTGTAAAACTGTATATGTAGGAGAAACAGAATGATCCCTAAAAGAGCGAGTGGAGGAACATAGACGCAATATCACAGAGATAAACCATTCATGAAACATTTTAAATATCATGTAGATTCTGACTTGCGGGTTGCTGTCATTGCTAAAACAACGAGTGAGAATAAAAAAATCAGATTTATAGGCCTTTCTAAAAAGTGTTGTTATCTTCCCTTGAATTGAGAGCGCTTCTGTTGGTGGAGAACGTACCTCTTAAATTCTGGGACGTATATATTCTAAAACAATTCCATAGATATATGTCAATGCAGTTACAATTTTATTATAGATATCGAAAGATTATTGTGACATGAAATAAATTGATTTGATGTAATACTTTTTTAACTTACAAACGATTAAATAGTATTACTGTAGATTACTCTTATGTGAGTTTCACCATCTCCGCTCAAACACTCCTGTAATATAGAAAATACACTTCAAGTGGACATTTCATACACTCCTGATTTACATTTTTGACTACACAATGCGTGATGTGTCCAAAAATAAACCTGATACTTTCATGTGCTTTAACAATTCTTAAAAAAAAGTATTTAGTTGATCAACTCGTTTATTAAACCAATTAATATTGCCTGTGTCGTATTTTTGCGTCGCTGGAATCTATGAACTACCTGCATCGTTAAAAATATTCAACTTCACATGTAAAAGAAAAAGAAAAACAAAACAAAATACTAATTTAGTACTTCCTTTTGCAACGGTCATTATTACCAACTCTGGTCATTACAAAGGTCATTGACCTTTACATTCATCTGTCCTTTAGGATAATCAGTTTGGATATGTTTCATTTACAGTAGTATGTCGTTGTTTCGAAGTTCATGGGGCCACTCCTGTTCCTTCGAGATATGCGGAATTCGAGGTAACATAAATTTAATTAACGTTTATTTATCTATCAATCAAAATCGGGACCGGTTGTTCAATTTCAATATCACCGGAATTTCGACTCATCCGATTTCGAAGTAACGAGATTCCACTTTATAGAGTAAAAGGTAGAAGCTATATCTTACTATTAGGCATATGTTACCGTCAATGGATCTGTTAGAGTATACGATAGGCACAGGAAAGTTTAGTGGGGAAATTATAAATATTGTACCTTTTATGGGTTGATAAATACAATTAATTAAAAGTTGATACTTTGTTTAATACAACCAGTGATACGTCTAACATCCCGTTGAAAAGTATATAGGATTTCTGTAATACCCTCAGGTACATTACATATACATTCAGCTCTATGAATTTCTGGTTTGGTTCATAAGCAATGAAATGTCGTGCATTGTCACGTAAATGTAATTTAGCATTTATTTTTGTAAATGCAATTTTTATTTTAAATGTTAGCGTCACAATAAATCGCTCTATTTGGTGGAATTTTAGTTCTTCTTTCCAATCTTACACATTGAAAAAAGATATATTCTTGAAAAAATGTACTAGTATTCCTTTAACCCGAAGGCAATGAATGTCAAAATATAGAAGATCATTTTCTTTGTCGAATCAGTCTCGTCCTAATGTTATATATATTAGCTTGTCATTCGCCACATAAGTATTGTTTGTTTTACTAATATGGATGACATAGCAATTCAGCATTTAGAATATTTAGAATTACCATTACCTGATTTTAAACGGTTAAATTGATTCCCGAATCTGTTGTTTTTATTCGATATATATAGTTGTCAAGATATAAATAAGTTTCACTATTTTGCAACGGTGATTTACCTTCGTTGGCTATTGTGTGCACAGCGTATATATTTCCCTTAATAAATCAACAGAACTAAACGAAGTATTCTTCTAAATAGTTTGAAAAAATCTCCTTTGACAGATATATTTATTTCAGGTATTCTAAACAATCAATAGTAGTAAAACTGCTTATGTCCCTTTGCTAATAATATTTATTCCTATTTGGTATATATATATATATATATATATATATATATATATATATATATATATATATATATATATATATATATATATATATATATATATATATATATATATATGTGTGTATGTGTGTGTGTATGTATGTATATGTGTGTGTGTGTGTGTGTGTGTGTGTGTGTGTGTGTGTGTGTGTGTGTGTGTGTGTGTGTGTGTGTGTGTGTGTGTGTGTGTGTGTTTATTTATAACAAAGATAAAGGGACATGAAGTAATTAAGGAACAATTGATTCACTTTTTGAAAATAAAATTTTGGTTATTCATACATATATTATTAATTTAAGCTTTCAATGATATTTCAAACATGCTGCAATACCAACGTATATAGATAGATTAAGTAACACCCTTAATCACAAACGTTATTGAAGGAAGTTCTGTACTTCTAGATTTGGTGTGTTCAGTGTTGTTTATAATATTTACATACCTTCACCATCCAATAAACTACCGCGTAAGCTGCATTTTAATTGGCCCAAGATAGCACGACTACGAAGTCACACATATGTGCCGTTATTTCTATTTTCGTTAGATTTTCCACACGGACTAAATATGAGCGATGAGAGATCGGATTTAATTAGATTGGCGTAACACGTAAATATGCCTCACTACATAACAGTTCAATATGCGACTTCTCATCCACAGCTAGTTTCGCCTCCATACATGTGAATCATCAATACTTTAAGAGTTACCTCCCTCTACTCCATAATGTTTACGACAGCTTATATTAAAAAATCATGACTTTTAATCCGGGAATATTATGATTTTGAGAAATTCCGTTCATAATAAGTAGAAAGATTATGAAAAGTGTAATGACTGTAAAAGCTGATTTTCTTCGCGTAATTCAATTTCAGTGGTCATACCATAATTTCTTTCATAAAATAATAAATTTGTCGGCATTAAAAGTCCAACCAACTTTAGGTGGGCGACCAGTACTGTAGTAACCCATGTCCCGATGCAATATGCAATATGTATATGTGTATTACAATTGATATTCCTTAATCCCACTTACTTATTTTTTTTATAGGATTATCACTGTCATTTACAAGCTGTTTCATGTTCTCAAATAGGTCCAAAACAATGGACGTTTGTGAATCATGCGCCCTTATATATATTACATGTTGTTAGATTACAATTTTTATCTATAGAAAATTTTCATTACCGGAAATATTAAATGATATGTCCCAATCATTACAATTGAGAGATACACACTACAGATGACTATAGTACGTCAGAAATTACCATATTTTGCAAGATCAGCACATAACAAAACAGATTAATTGATATTTTGACCGGAGGGTCGCTGGTTCGGGCCTCGGCGCAGGCGGTTTGCTATTCTTGTCTTTCGGATAGGACAGTAAAAACCGAGGTCCCGTGTCAAAGTAAGTGTGACTTTCATGAACCTAGCATAGGCCAAAATTGGAAGTCCTTCACCCGCATTTGATGACGTCTCCATATGTGTGAAAGATACTTGGGTGGAACGTTAAACAACAATACAACGACAGAAATACTTTGATAACATGAAGTGATAAACAAATCAAGTCAGGACCTCTATTCACAGGTACGTTGGTAAACCAGAAACATTATTGAATGATAGGTTCTGTAACTTAAGCTTGTCTACAAATATGATAATTGGTAAATGAAAATTGTCCAGTGATTTCTACAAAAGTAGCATAAGCATACCAAAATTATTACCTCATAAACACCGGAACACTTGTAACAGACACCAATACCACGTCTAATGGGACTTGAACCTTAGAAACCTGATTTTGATACTGGAGCTCTACCAATCGAGCTGAAGGGTAAATCCCACAAGCTTAAGTTTGTAGGAGCACCATATAACAGACAACGCCACATTACCTCCTCCATCGATAGAGTTCTCCTCTCCCAGTTCTCTTGGAGGTTGTTAGGATAATCACATTCACTTATTCAGGAAGATTCCAGATCCCAGAATGGGCAACATCAAGTAATAGAAACATATATTGTCCTGATCGCACTTAACCCGTTGACCCCCGGTTAAGGGGTCAAATGTTCTATATATATATGATTGAGGTTAAGTTAAACACCACTAGTTCAAGCAAATACGAGTACCATATCATTAACACTGTCACCCTCTAACAGAAATTAGAACACATACATACCATACTATTCATTATTTCAAAATATTCAAAAGTCGAAGTATCTGGATCAAGTACTAGTTATGACTACCGACAGCGGTAAAAAAAAGTGCTAGAAAAACTCCAATGGACCTGCACACCAAACATGAGTTGAAAGAAAGAAAGAAACGCAGATAACCATCAGCAAGGAAATGGTAGCTGATAATTTTCTTTTTTTTCTGTTTCTTAATGTGAACAAAAAAGGAAAATATTAAAGCAGAATTTAGGGTATTGATCATAACAGCTAGTCCAGAAATGACAGAAAAAAAAATCCCCTTTTCCGGAGTTACAGGATTGTTATGGTCACTGGAAGAATGCTAGACCAGTTCTCACTCATGGGACAGGGGTAATTGTTGCAAAAAAACATTCAGTTTCTGTAGATGCTACTTCAGATTCAAATCCCCCTAGTTCCTGTGGCTCCATTGAAGATGTTAGATCTGCATGTAAAAGAGGTTTTTAACGGAAGGAAGAAAATGTCAGGCTATCGAAAATTTATCATTACTTTTTTGTTTTCCTTAATTTTTAATTAAAATATATCTTGGGATTAGACCAGATCCTGCATTAAAAAGATTAAACAAGATATACAGCTCTATCCCATTGTACCATTACTTTTTGTTTTCCTTAATTTCGGATGCATAACGGGTTTTGCGATATATCTAGGTTTACCATTTTATATGTGGGCAGGTGGCCATTCAACAGGGGATGCTTACTCCTCCATGGCACCTGACCCCAACTCTGTATTTCAAAAGGTCCGTGTTTGTCCGTTTTTGACCAGATTTGTATCTTTATCTTGGACATCCTAATGATTTATACTTTGGTATGTGATATTTTTATACTATAACTCTTGTTGTCAGTATATCGTATCCTGTTTACAACTTACACTTATACAACTGAATTAGGTATACGGTTGAGGGATTTAGCATGCATAAATGACCATTATACCTGAGAATCAGAAGCAGGTGGCGGTATGCAAGTTTTGACATAATAACTCCAATTTCAAAAAGTATGTGTGTTTTCTAAAGAGAAAGTGGCATCATACAAGACCAAACAATATCTCAAATCCGTCTAAGAGTAACCACTGTAAAAAATGACTATCTTAGGTTTAGACAATTTTCGAATTTAAATGGTGATTTCAGTGTCAAATATGATACAAAATGACGGCCATTTTCGAAATTTGCCATAGGATCATATAAAGTTTTAGTGTTAGAATAAAAGTGCATGAGCAACTTGCAATAAATTCAGTCCCGTAGCAATTTTCTACAAGGATTGTGACCCATATCTAGAATTATTATATCGACCATAACCCAAGAACATGAGGGCGACACTCTGCTTTTCTAACTTTTTAGGTTTATGATGGACTATATAACTCGATATTTGTTATAATTTCAGCAGACAATTTCTCCGGAACTCAATGTATTGCAAGTTGCTCCTGCAGTAGGAACTTTACATATATTAGGATATACACAGCATGCATACATAGTGAAAAGATACAAATTCAGTTAAAATATCATATGACTTGGTTACAGTTACAGAAACATTTATTTAGAATATGACTAAGTGTCATTGCACCTACTGACCTATATATTACACGCATAAATCAATACTGAATACAGAATATACACCGTAGATCCACATTATCCATTGACCATTCAATAAACAGAATAATATATCTAAGTATACCAAAAGCTGAATACATTAAGAAATCTTAAATAAACAGTAACGATGTTCAAAGTGAGATACCAAGAACAGAATGTATTCATACTTGTTAAAGAGTCATGTAATGCCAAGTACACAAAGGGGATATCCGTGGTAGAGTAGTCCGTGGGTCGCGCTTTGAACAAGGAAGTTCATCACTCTTTGTCTGTACAAGCTTCAAGCTCAGCTGGTGCCTAAGCTGATTTTTGTGGGAAAGTATGCCAATTGACCAGCAGAAGGCTTTTGGGCTCATTCCGTGTACAATGTAACCGGGTTACCCCCATCTTTAACAGAAAAAACCGGTCGCCATATGACTGTAAGCGTGTTGAGTGTGGCTAAATGAAACATACATAATGTTAACTTGTAGTGATCGGAAGGTATGAATGTTTTAATCAGCATGAATTTACTCGTTATTTTTCAACATATAAAGCATCCACTGGTACGTGCATTGTTAACACTTTCTTAAATAGAATTTTAGACATATATGTATCCCAGTAATGATCTTTATTATGTGCATTGTATTTTCCAGTTTCTAGAACTTGGATGGATGAGAGCAACCTGTAGTTAATATATGGACACATTATCTAACAGTTGGGCTGTGATAAGCTTCACAGAAATAATGTATGCATTGTATTGCCCATTGATAGTGCGAAGCAAATTATTATCGGAAGTGTAAATCTGGTGTCGCAATTCAGAATTATCCTTTCAAGGTCGAGAAGGATTGGATTGAATATCACATATATTATAACACATGATTAGCTTGAATATGACATGTACGACTCAAATTTGACGATAAAATATGTCACGTTACATTGAGTTGTACATATCAAAAGCAGAAGTAATTCAAATTATGCAATACTCAAGCAAACGAACTTTTCAATTTTACGTTAAAATATGTAGACTACAATACTTCGGTATTTACTAAAATTGGACGCTGTTTGTGTCAAAAAAATAATAAGAAGTCGACTCAGAAAAGAGGATATAACTCCATAACCGTTGATTGTTAATTTTTGTAGATATTTGCATGCCAAACATTGTTGCCTATTTCACTTTCTCTCGAGATATTATACTTTTCAAGATAGTGTCCAAAAGAAGAGCAAACATCACGAAGAGTCCACTTAAAAAAGGAAATAACTTGCATAATGGTCGACCAGCAGCCGCTTTGTAAACGTCCTTTTAGATTTTGTTAGCAAAACATGTTTCCTTATCTTATTGTTCTTCTGTCTATTAAACGTTTTGAGATAATGTCCCCAAACAGTGCAAACCATAGAAAAGCACCTAAAAGGAGAAAAAAAGCTCCCATAGGGGTCGATCTAAAAACCATCGCCCTATTGACGTTTTGCTATAGCTTTGCTTTTTTGCTTTTTTACTTTCTATCTGTTCTATTTTTAGAGACAATAGCCAAATTAGTCCAAAGCATGTAAACTTCACTTAAAAAGGATCTGAAAATTATCATCTCTTGACTTTTTGTATATTTTTGTACGCTGAACATTTTTTTTTCCTTTTCCCCTTTCTTTCAACCTATCATACTTTTAAAGATTACAGCCATATTATTCTAAAACATAAAAAAGTCAACTTAAAAGTGGAAATATCTCCCAAAAAGAATCGACTTGACAATTACCGCCCTATTGGCTTTTTGAAGATCTTTGTGTGCTGGATATTTTTCTTCTTTCACTTTATCTCTATCTATTATACTTCTTAAGATATATCCCCAAAACAATCCAAACCATGGAAGTCCCACCTAAAAGGGGTCGATCTAAAAATATCACCCTATTGAAGTTTTGCTATATTTTTGTACGCCGAACATGTGTGTCTAATCATTAGTTCAGGAGTGGCAGATTTCTAAAAGTACCATTTATTGTTTTTCCCCTTTTGGAAACCCTATCAGTCTTCAAACTCTTTTATTCGCAAATTTTATTAGGCTACACTCCTACCTACCAAGTTTGGTTATTATTGCGCCACCGGTTCATGAGAAAGATGTAGAAAATGCGTAAATGTTAACAACGGACGACGCGAGACGCACGACGATAGGCAAAGGACGATCGCCATAGGTCACCTTGAGCCTTTGGCTCAGGTGATCTAAAAACTAAAGTACTTAGCAAAAAACTAGAGACTGGCCCGAATATCTTGTCTGATTGCGTTGTCACTATCTATTTGGTGTAGCTGTGAGAGTTGTAATAACATCGTAGAAAAGGTATTCTTTCATCATGTCATATTGGTGTCCATCCACACATACATGGCTGATAAACTATTTCATTATCAATTAAATAACACTGTACAAATTCAACCATCTAATATGATATACTCATAAACATGCAACTGTTATTTTGAGAAATTTAAAAGCGGTATTTTGAACACCGTTTAAATGTACTTGTTATAATAAAAATCACATGCTTGCGTTCTGTAAACATTACAAATATTTTGGCACAGTTCTAAATATTGTTTGCCCTTTTCAAATTGACAGCCAACAGTTTGCTATTTATCGCTTGCATTATCTAGTGAAGTAATCACTTCAGCAAAGATGAGTATTTGCACATACATGAACTGTAACGTACTATTAACTTACTATTATCCATGGGCGACCTTGATTAATAAACAGCCAACAGTTTGATATTTACCTTTTGCATTATCTAGTGAAGTAACCACTTTGATAATTTTATTTGGGTACTAAATCGTTTACTATTTAATTCGTGTGTTTTCAACTGTAATTGTCAGACAACTGGATAATAACAATTTAATCTGTGATGATATTGATATGAATGATAAACATATCATAGGTTAGACTAAACTCTACTAGCTCAAGCAAATACGAGTACCATATCATTAACACTATCACACTCTAACAGAAATTAGAACACAAGACAGCGGTAAAAAATGTGCTAGAAAAACTCCAATGGACCTGAACACCAGACATGAGTTGAAAGAAAGAAACAAGTGTAGATAACCATCAACAAGGAAATGGTAGCTGAGAATTTTTTTTCTGCTGCTCAATATGAACAAAAAAAAAGAATATTAAAGCAGCATTTAGGGTATTGACCATAACAGCTAATCCAGATATGGCAGAAAGAAATCCTCTTTTGCGGAATTACAGGATTGCTATGGCCAGTGGAAGAAGCTAGATCAGTACTCACTCATGGGACAGGGGTAATTGTTGCAAAAAAACATTCAGTTTCTGTAGATGCTACTTCAGATTCAAATTCCCCTAGTTCCCGTGGCTCCATTGAAGATGTTAGATCTGCATGTAAAAGAGGTTTTTAACAGAAGGACGAAAATGTCAGCCTATAGAAAATTTTCAATATCTTGGATAAAATGAGGAAAGCAAATTATAAAGATATTTGATTAAAATAAACAACATGACCGGAAATGAGGAGATAAAGCTAAATAGTATGTCAAAATTAGTTGATGCATTAACCAAGTAGTATTCAAGTTTTTAAATTAACGGCATACAGTCTGACATTTTGATAAACAATATATCTTGGGATTAGACCAGATCCAGCTTTAAAAAGACTAAACAAGATATACAGCTCTACCCCTACCCCATTGTACCATTACTTTTTGTTTTCCTTAATTTCGGATGCATAACGGGTTTTGCGATATATCTAGGTTTACCATTTTATATATGTGGGCAGGTTGCCATTCAACAGGGGATGCTTACTCCGCCATGGCACCTGACCCCAACTATGTATTTCAAAAGGTTCGTGTTTGTCCATTTTTTACCAGATGTGTATCTTTATCTTGGACATCCTAATGATTTATACTTTGGTATGTGATATTTGTTATACTATAATCCTTGTTGTCAGTATATCGTATCCTGTTTACAACTCACACTTATTCAACTAGTATAGTTATACGGTTTAGGGATTTAGCATGCATAAATGACCATTATACCCGAGAATCAGAAGCGGGTGGCGGTATGCAGGTTTTGGCATAATAACTGGGGAATTATATGTGAGGAAATGTATTCTTCAATATATCGGGTATATCGGGGTAGAAATGTACATGCATTATTGCAGTAAAAAAAAATACATGTTATGCATATATTGCCTAGAATTAATTAACTACGTCGACGATTCATATCCCTGCATACAAGGTTTACTTGTCCATTGTTTTCATTTATTTTTGTCACAAATACGACATTGACATTTTTCTAACCTGTTTTTTTTTTTGTTTAAACTTGTCTTTTGTATAAAACGTCAATTATTTGAAACGTTTTATACGCAAACAAAAATCATATTGAATATTGATAGCTTGTGTACCTTTAACATCTGCTTAATATCTGCTTTAATATTTGAACTGGTTAATGAAATAAAACATTTGCCTACCATTTTTTTCAATATTTGTTCACGTGTTAGGAGGTCAAGTAGAATAAGTACAGGTCGTTAATGTTTTCTCACAGAGAAATATCCAGTATTTCAATATAGGAGACATTATACCATTGGTCTTTGTCTGTTAACAGTTAAACATTTTTGGTAGGATTATGGTATGGGGAGGCTGGATGGGCTGGCTGGCTGGCGGTCAGGCGAGCGGTGAAAGCAGAGTACATATGCTGTGTAATCATCTATTTCTATTTTTTTCTTATAAAACCTTGAGACTTTGTAAATCAATTATGTATGCATTAGAAATGTACACCTTCTATTAGTAGTATGAATTTATTCCAGGGATTTCATGGATTTCGTGGGGTCTGGACTTAGTAACCATATGGAATTTTAGGAAGATCATCGTAACTCCATGGAAATATATACACAGAATTTCGATCATCATTTTTGAGTTATGATGATCTTCCTAAGATTTTACATGGTTATTTTCTTGTAACGAAGCCATGCATGATATTAATAATTAACATGCACGACATATCATACTGAGTAACTACGTGTGTACATGGATAAATTAGCATAAAATTATCTTACCAATTTTATTTATGTATATATATTTGCATACGTACATTCGAACACACACACACATGGATCAATGTAAAAGTTGATTACGTCATATGTTAATAATTTGAGTATCTGGTATTGTTCCCACTTTAAAATTTCCCCCATCGTCCACAATAACTTCTTAGACCATGATCCATAAAAAAAAACTGAGAATGTTACTCTAATGTACTATATTATACAAAATGTCCAATATTTTGTCATAGGATCATACGTAGTTTTAGTTTTATGATAAAAGTGCAGGAGCAACTTGCAATAAATTAAGTCCCGTAGTAATTTTGTTCTGATATTGTGACACATATTTAGAATTATCATATAGACCATAACCCCAAAACATGAGGGTAACACTCTGATTTTCTGTTTGATACATGATGGCGGTCATTTTCTAAAATAGCAGACGTTTTGCTATACGACCATAGTTTAAGTATTGAAATAGTCGGCCCGATGTCGAGAACACGGGCGTCTTTAGGGTCAATAGCAGAAGTTAGTTTTACACATAACGTGTAGTCACTATTTTTCTTAATGGCATTGTGTAAAGCTTCGTCCGCATTTGTTGTCGCAACTTAATGCAGAGAATAAGTGGCTTCAGATTCACAGAATAAACAAAAATGACAAATGTTGTCAAATGGTGTCGACTGGGAAAGAGTAAGTATCGTTTCTTCGGAACTCTCAACAAGTGAAGATTTTTTAGTTACACCGTGAGCTTCCGTTTGCTTTCTTTAACGTACTTTAGCATTCCTGAATGCACTGCCTCTTTATAACATTGGTATGCTGTAGATGTAGATCCAGGACTGTAACATCTCCAAGACGGTTGGATAATCACCATAACCTGCTTGTCCCCTGATTGTATACAGTATTTTTTCGTGAGAAATGACCTTTCAATAAGTTTTACATGGGCGTTTGTCTAACGTAAAACACATTTGCTGATGCTCCTAGTTCGAGGTTACTTGCCATTGATATCAATCTTTAACCTACAAACTATAAGGAAAGAGATAGGAAAAACCTCATTTCTGACAAAAAAAATTAACATATTTTGTTTTTTTGGATTTTAACTAGACCAATAAACAATACAAAATCAAATCGCTATTGGAAACTTTTTGATATTTTACTGTAATTCATCACAACACTACTGCTTATTTTCAACCTACAAAGTACAAAGATGTTTATTTTAGGCAAACGCTTCGAATAGTTTAGTTTGTATTGATCCACTTCAGCAAATGTGGACACATGCATTGAAAAAGGTATTTTGTGCATAAAATATCTGCTATCCTAACACTCTTGCACTCATAACTTTTATCTTATTAACGGAGGTTTGCATATTTAGCATATACACAGAATGCATACAGAGTGAAAAGATAAAAATTCAGGTAAAATAACTTTAAGTATACTGACTTAGCGTACAGTTACAGAAAAAATATTTAGAATATGACTAAGTGTCATTGCACCTACTGACCTATATATTACACGCACAAATCAATACTGAATACAGAATATACACCGTAGATCCACATTATCCATTGACCATTCAGGAAACAGAATAATATATATATATATATATATATATATATATATATATATATATATATATATATATATATATAAGTAAACCAAAAGCTGAATAGATTAAGAAATATTATATAAACAGCAACGGGGTTCAAAGCGAGATACCAAGAACAGAATGTATTCGTACTTGTTAAAGTGTCATGTAATGTCAAGCACACAAAGGGGATACCCGTGGTAGAGTAGTCCGTAGGTCGCGCTTTGAACAAGGAAGTTCATCACTCTTTGTCTGTACAAGCTTCAATCTCAGCTGGAACCTAAGCTGATTTTTGTGGGAAAGTATGCCAATTGACCAGCAGAAGGCCGATGGGCTCATCCCGGGTACATTGTAACTGTGTTACCCCCCCAGCTTGAATGAAAAAAAAATGTTCGCCACCATATGACTGAAAACGTTTTGAGTGTGGCGTAGAAATTTAAACAATCAAACATATATACTGTTAACGTGTTGTGATTGGAAGGTATGAGTGTTTTAACCAGCATGAATTTACTCGTCATTTTTCAAGATACAAAGCATCCACAGGTACTCTATACCTTCTTAAATAGAATGCACTGCATTTCTCATTGTTTTTCCGCATGGTAATGTGGTGCAGCTTATTGCCGGGAGTTTAAATCTGGTGTCGCAAGGCAGAATTATCTTGTCAAGGTCGAGAAAGATTAGATTGAATTGCACATCTGCAACTTAAATTTGACGATAAAATATGTCACGTTAGATTGAGTTGCGCAGAACCCCAGAAACCAGAACAATTCGAAATGATGCAATACTCAAGCAAAATCATGAAAAGTCCACCCAAAAGGGGACATGACTACATACGCGTTGATTGTTGACTATACATTTTGCTTCTTTCACTTTCGCTCTATTTATTACAATTTTTGAGATAATGTCCCAAAACAGCCCAACCCATGAAAGAACCTCCTGAAAGAGGAAATAACTCCCATAGGGGTCGATCTGAAAGTTATACCTCTATTGACGTGTTACTATATTTTTGTACGGAGGTACGTTCATTGTTTATACCGTCTTAAATATTTGCTCTATGATAAGCTTCACAGAATCAATGCATATACTTCATTTCTCGTTGTTTATCCGTATGACAGTATGGTGCAAATTATTATCGGACGTTTCAATCTGGTGTCGCAATGCAGACTTATCTTGTCAAGGTCGAGAAAGATTAAATTGAATATGACATGTACAATTCAAATTTGACGATCGATATATGTCACGTTACATTGCGTCATACTTATCAAAATCAGAAGTAATTCAAAATTATGCAATACTCAAACAAACGAACTTTTTAATTTTACGTTAAAATATTTAAAATAAAATACTTCGATGTGTACAAATAACAAAAATCATAAACAAAATCCACTTAAAAGTGAAAATAACTCGCATTATGGTCGACCACACAACCGATGTGTTAACTTTCTTGTAAATTTTGTGAGTGAAACACGTTTTCACTTTTCTTATACACATTGTCCTTTTTGAGAAAATGGATAAACCAGTGATGATATTAATATGAATGACAAACATATCATAGCATGATCACCATGCGTATATATTATTGAATACATAACGGGGATGTTTATAGTTTGTTCCCTTACCTTGTCTGCTGTGGGTATTTGTAAAATGCAAAATTGTACCGAAACGAAATAAAACTAACCCAAAAGAAAACAATTATAATAACAAGACAAAAGACACACAAGAACATTCTTATATAAGATCAGTCCATTCTGTCAACATAAAAGCTATGTTTACCAAAATAATTATTTCACGTTTTTCTAGTTATGTTTACTTTTACTAGATGTACAATAACAAATTAGAGTACAGAAACATACAAATATTTTGTTCCTATATAGTTTGTGAAAATAAGGTTGGGTCCGGTGTAACAGTAAGTTCGAGTTAACTAATTTCAACACAAAAAAAGTGCCAGGCCTGCGTTTATAAGGCAATTTTGACAAAAAATATAGGAATATCAGAATTATTATACGTGTCTATATCTCTTTGATGATATTGTATATCATTTCTAAGTAGTAAAAATTGGGAAAAAAATAATATTAATCACAGTTTTAATGCCAATTTAAAAACAGACACATTTCATTCCATCCACTTGCTAATTTGCATCCTATAATTGCGACTTTTTCAAGCTCTTTATCGGACCGTGTATACAACTATTCCAGAAGCGATTCTGTATTTGTTTCAATGAGTTGGATTGAATTAAAGGTCCTTGTATAATTCTTACTGATTTCCATGCATTCAATGGTTGTTTTTTAATTATGACAGAAAAATAATAATTGTGTAAGGACATAATCATATAAAAAGGCTCCGATACGAAGGTTATAAATCACTAGACGTCCCAAGATATAGGTGCATTAATCTGGTTAAAAATGGACAAAAGTCGAACCGCTTGAAATCAAGTAGGTGGGATCAGATGCCATGTTTGGAGTAAGCATCCCTGGTCGACCGATCACATCCGGCCGTGATTCCACAATCAAATGAACATGGAATGACGTGAGGAAAGAATCGTTGTCATAATTGGTAGCAAGACTCCTCAACAACTTATATCGAACAGGTAACTCACCATTAGTAAAACAGAGTAGTCGCAAACAACACCGACCAACTGGAAAATCTGCGGGACGTTGATACTAAAATTGGTTTCTGATATCCGTGTGTCAATAATGTGTGCTGTGAGTAGTTTGCATCTGTATAGAAAATGTTTATATATTGAACACGCCCTAGCATATCGTACCATTTGTGAACTGTAAACTCAATATGCGGGTAACTGTGGGGTATAACAACTTAAATAAGGCACATTTACAATTAGAAAGCCGCATTGGTCGCGTTTGTCGTATAGCTTAGTTGCCAGTTTCCCGTCTTTGTCTATAGTAAGAAAATGTCTAAGGATGAAACGTGTGTGCTTGATTTTTCTATATTTTTAATGTCTAGTTCTCTGGGATATATCGCATTGACACATGTATGGACATTATCATTTTTAATTTATATATATATATAAATATATATATGTATATAATAGTTAGAATAAAGGACACTGCAAGCTTTTTCTTCTTTCCTCTTTTGATTCAGCAGTTTCTGAATGAAGTCTATTTCGTGTAAATAAAGGGACGGTTCAGCCAACAAAGGGACACAATAGGTTTACATCTGAATGCCGACAGTTTGTTGAAAGACCACGTCTATTAGAATTCCAGCATCTTTTTTCTCTGTCAACAATGTATTTATATGTATAATTAGAGTGGTAGTGGGTAAAATAAGTATCATAATAACCAATTACTGGATATTTGAAATACCTCTAGTGAAAAAAAACAAAACTATGATGCAAAAAGTCTCTCTTTAAGTGTTGTGAACATATTAGAAAACCCGTAGCTTTTGATACTGTGGATTTGAGAAAAAACTGTGCCTTCGCATTTCTAAAAGTTGATTAGAATTTTTAAGTATCCACATCTGATGTACACCGCTTCTGGAATGAACAACTATACATTATTGCTGACGTTTCTCCTTAACAGCTGTCAATATCTTAGTAAGGAGTAACGGTAAAGGTTTGGTAAAACATTTACTGGATCCTGTTTTTTTACCTCTGTCTATGAAGTTTAGATATCCGATATACATATGGTAGCTCAAAATCGGTATCAGTTGTAGGTACATCAAAAGAGCGTGATTTTAAGGTTTCTCGTCCTTTGCAAGTGGGGTTATTCCATTCCCGGTTGGTGTATGTAGGATAACTAGAATTTGTATTAAACCCTAGTTCGTCTACTAAACAAGTATAGTAATGTGCCTTGCAAATAAAAATTATATAAAAAAATATTCGTGGTTGTGTCTCCTGGGACCAATATATATTGATCACGTAATCTAGCCATCTCTGTTACTACTTCTGGGTCACTAAATACAGAGGGATAACGGGTTTACATACTTTCGAATACGACGCACATTTTATCAGCCATCGTAAAGCTTTAATCCATTCAGACAAGCGTCTGGTTTTCTATATCTTCATGTTTGACTCATCTTTGGCATAGTATTTCGACAGAATTCATAACTAAACTGAAAATATGTCGCCAATTAAAAGGTACGAACTTCGCGGTATTTAGGGTGTCTTATAATAAGATTTGTTTAGACTTTCATTCTCTACAATAGAAACGTCGTATGGCCGATTGGATTATATTTGATATATTTGAAGGGAGATGATGCACATTAGCATGTGACGATGTTCTATAGAAGATGTTTGATGTCTAAGCACTGCAAAACCCGTTTGTGATTGATGAGCTTTGATGCGATGCTAGGTGTTTAGCTATATGAAATGCAAAGGTTGGTCTTCAATCTAAAATATGGTGGAAACAGGACATAACTTTTTTTGTGATTTAGAACATTGCGAATGTTTAAATAGACTATACCTTTATTTGTAAATCTAAGTTTAAGGAAAAGACGTGTCTGTTGGCTGAAAATGTGGTGAAGACCCAAGATTTTGTTAACGTTTGGTAAAATAGATGAAAAGTGACACCATGTTTGTTGGGCCTGTTGTATGAACGATGTCATTGACTTCACTTAAGTCTTACGTTAGAATTGAACAGTTTTATCAAATTAACAACACTACACAGTGGGTTTGATAACTGTACAGTCAGATATATATTTTCCTGAGATGTACAATTTCATCAGGTTACCTTGTCCTACAGCTAATTCAACCAGAGTAGCCAGATCGTGATAAGATTCTCGTGTTCGAGGAATGAGGCATCGTGACAAAGTTTCAAAGTAATGGGGTAAATGGTCAAGGTCAGAGGACTGCACGAAAACAGTGAATACTTTTTTCTCGAAGTTGATTATTTTGTTATACATGTTTTTATTAGAAAATCGTCTAATTTGTTATGAATATTATTGTGACAGATTGTTGTTGTTACCTCTGTAAGGCAACGTGTTTCTTCTAAGACATAAATTCTTTTTTGCATAATTTGATATTAGAACGATAACTGGGATATTATGATTATTATTGTGTAAGGTCAGTGGATCAAAGGTCGGGCTCTCAAATGCAAACACCGGATGTTACAGATCAAGCTCATATATTAAGAAATATACCCTGTTACATTTTGTCACATATTTAAACAGCCAATAAAAATCCAGCATTTGTAAACCCATGTGAACAGACAATATAATATATTTCATAAATCTTTACACATTTATCAGCTCTTGCCAAAAAACAGTCACCCGTTGTTGCCTGTTCATATGGGTATTATGCTCTCAACATGTAGCTTTAAGAATTACAGTAGTTCCCATTGCTGCCACTATTGGTCTCCGGAAGAACACCACTGGAATATATTAATAGGTTAAGTGCATCATACCACATGTCCTCTTTATCTTTAATACTTTACGTTATTCTGTTAACAAATGCTAACTCTATCAGGCAAACCAGTGATAGTACACGGTAATTGTCACAATAGTGTCCATGTGTCAAATGTTTGCAATGTTGTTTAATCAGGATATTTCAATTCTAATATAAAGAGCTGGATGTTAACAAAAACAACAAAGAGGAGTTATATTGTCGACCAAAATCGAATTTCTTACCATTTGACAAATTATATATTTGTAACTGACCCCAACATCTTTGTTTTTGTTTATCGAGTTGATCATAGCTTTCCGACTGGATTCGATCTAGAGGTAAACTCATGCCAAATCGAATTGTTGTGTTTTCAGTGTGCAATGATTTAAATGACACCGTTTGCAATATGTTTAGACCTACATTTAACATTTGATATTAATGATTTGAATGATTTAAATATCGTTTGTAGACACAGAGTGCTAGAAACTATCACTTGAGCAGTTACCACGTAGATATATCGTGTCTACGAGATGACTGTTAAGGATCTAAAATTCGATTGTTTAAAACGCAGGGCTAAATAGAGGACTAATCTCTCGCTTTACATGCGCCGATTTATTGTAACAATTTATCGCATATATAAGAGACCATGCGCTGCTGAGGTTAAAATAAAAATGCCTTTGTATAAATTGCAACAATTTTGCCAAACGCAACCCGTAACATCTGTTTTTTTGTTTTGTCCCCCATTACTTTGAGCCTTGCAAATTAACTTGTTTTTTTTACAAACATTCCGAGTGTCCAATAGACACATGCTATTTAAAGTTAAAATACTTCTATATTCTTCTTATTACCGTTTGCATTTATTTTCGTACATCAACATTTCATACCTAAATCAGGCAAAGTTACTCTCTTTTTCGTCGTTTCAAACATTCGTGTCAGAAATTGTCCACGTGCCCTGTATATTGGGTAATTTCGATCAATTGTTAACTCGTCATATCGCTTTTTCTCAGCTTTATTATTCTTGACACATATTATCCGTGAACTGCCCAACTCCACTGGACATGGCGGCACGATTGTAAAATATGAGGACGCATACTTTTCACTGTTATATTGTTTTGATTTTATTAATGTCAGCATTCGGGGTAACATTAAAGATGGGAAAATAATTTTTGTAGTGACCAGATATATTTTTCATATATTCACTCCGATTTTCTTCAGGTATTTAAAATAACGTTGAAAAGCACACTTATCTTACAAAGTACATGTCACCGTTTAAAAAAAGATCACCCTGTAATTTTAAAAGTAAATATAGTAAGTACATAAAAGCGCGCGGAAAGTGAAATATAGTCTGCGAGAGCGTAAGAAGTACCGACATCCATTGACCGAATTCCTACTATCACAGCGCACTAGTATTAGTATGATCTGTGAAATAGTTTATCTGAAAGGTCTGTTGCATACAAATAATTAATGGATTTTTTTTTACGGTACGGGGACACTTAAATTACAGACACAACGGATAGGTTCCGAAAAGAGAAGATCTTGGTAGAACGTTTCACGTCTTTGATAATGTATTTGAACAAACATTTTATCACATTTTTGACTGTATGTCAAGGAACAAAAATAATCATTGTTGCAGCTTATATTGCTTTAAAATCTGTGTTCATGTATTTCGAATAATATGAGAAGGAATGCGTGATTTAAGACTAAAATGCAAACTTATGACTATCACATTTCCATGCCGTCATGTTCCCAGATTCCCATACTACAGATTGGGGGGATGGAAATAAGGGGAACAAAAATATTGACAATAAATGTGCGATGAGACAGTACTAATCTCGCATTCTTGCTTTTATGTGCATTACATCAGATAACAAATGTCATTGTAATGATTGGGATGGATTACTCAAATAAACAAGATATATTTGATTTTATCTATGAAATTCATTACTTTATGTCTATAGGATTTAGTTCTTACGGTGCAGCTTTCTGAACCCAGAAGTGAATATGCATTTGGAAACCAATTCACAATCTGACTTGAACAACTGAAACGTTCAATGTAATAAGAGAGAGAGAGAGCGAGAGAGAGAGATAGAGAGAGAGAGAGAGAGAGAGAGAGAGAGAGAGAGAGAGAGAGAGAGAGAGAGAGAGAGAGAGAGAGAGAGAGAGAGAGAGAGAGAGAGAGAGAGAGAGAGAGAGAGAGAGAGAGAGAGAGGGGGTTAATATAGGGAATATAATTTTGTGATAGTATCACTAGTGCTTTTCTTAGAAATTTGCTTTTATAATCTGTGGATTACACAATCACGTGTTTTAGGACTACTTTTGAGAATGCAAGGACCGACAACTCTGTGTAAGGGATTGATGAACTCCTACAGACATGTTGGTGATTTTGTATCAATGGCTATTTATAAATCAAATTATATTGTAATATTTCAAAGCTGGTTCAATCCTGAGAAGAAGACCATGTCAAAACAAATACTCTCACTGAAATGTAACATATATTGGGGTGTGCGTCTACTTTCTTTAACTTTTAATTGACATTTGTATCAACAAAAACTGACTAAAATGCTCCGGAAGCAAAAAACGAAAATACAGATGATAGAAAAATATTTCTACATTGCACTATTGTTCTTTTATTCGTTTGAGTTATTATCCAGCATATCACCCGTTTTTCAATTACGAGCACAGGTCGATTTTCAATGATAACCCGCACGTGACGAAGTTATTAATGGGACATCAATTTGCATCCTTGCGAATCACAGGTATATTAATGGAAAAACACACACACACACACACACGCACACACGCACGCACGCACCCACGCACAAAGTTAACAGAAGAAAAAATACATAAGTAATAAATGCTTTGTTTTTATTACAGAAGTAACGAACATATGTGCATTTTTACCTGTACCAGTTCTGATGGCGCATATTTCTGTTGGGTCTCTAACACAGAGCATATCCGAAAGGCCAAATGCGTCAGTTAACGTATCCACTATTATTGACTTTGGAATCTGGCACATCCATAAATGTGTTTTGCCTGATGAACACATCCTAACGTTCTCTGTTATTCATGTGATATTCATATTAATCAAAGTTTTGACTTACAATACTGTCCGAATCAGCGTCGAACCCCCATCTTTTTTTTTTTCTGGTCTCTTTAAATGTGTTATTTCGAGTGTGAACACAATGAAATGAATCCAAGCGAATTCCATGCGTTAAATCGAATCAAATTATTTCCTTATTCTTAATACTACTTACAAGTAAAAAAGTGAAAAGTTTAACACCAACTATTCAGGCTATTAGTCGAACTCGATAATTTTCAAGGATAAAGTTTTACTTCTCCCAGATTTCGACATACATAACCCACTGAGTCTACTAAGTAATCTGTGACAGGGTATTAGCAGATAAGAAGTTTTAATTATATAACATTTCCAACTATTCATGGGCTAACTATAGAATTTCGTCACCAACGTTACAAGTGAGATATATTTACATGAGCGGATCTATAAGAGGATCTTGAGTGGGCGTACGTCGGGTGTCTGAACTAACTCCTCCCTCGGTTATTGTCGTTTATTGCAATTAAATCATGTTTAAAACTTAGGTAATAAAATTATTGAAAAAATAAAATTAATAAAAAAAATAATTGAAAATTCTTTCCTGTAAATTAATTAAAATATATAATCCGACGTACTTTGTGATTTGAGACCAGAATTATTAGATTATTTTAAAATCTATGATAGAAATAAATTTATATGTCGCTGTAGATGCTGTAAATAAAATAATTTATATATGTTTATTTATAATGAAGAAGAAGAAAAACATAGTGTAACTATAATATATTGATCGATTGATTAATAATTACTAATGAAGTAATGTAAATAAATCATAAAATGTTATTCCATTTCTCTGAAATATACCTACTAAATGACCATGGTATAATGAAATTAAAATAAAATTATTTAAATTTATTCAGTTACTATCTATGACAGCAAGTATATTTAAATACAGAATGCTTATCTAATGTTCCTTAGAATAATATAATAATTGCAACGACATGATATAAAAAAAATATTACAAAGTCCAATTTATTGTTGTGAAATAAACAATATATAATACATTTTCGTATTATTAATAAATAAATTAAAAATTCAATGCACCATATATTATCTTGGTGTTGTCCTAGATATTATAATCTATAATGAATATGAAATAAATGATATGTGCACTATCTGTTGTAAATGTTTCAATAAGTAATTCAACAAATCATGATATAAAATAAATAATAGAAACTTTGATACAATGTAATATTTATATTTAAAATAATTTCTGATTTGCAATGCAACGTCGACATATTCTATAATAAAATAATAATGTATGAATGACGTTGTAATATTTTTTTTTAAATTTTCACATATGAAACTAGATTTTTACTATTCAAATTGATTGTTGTATCAATTCGATCCCCGCAGTAAACCCCGGAAAAATAAATATAAATATATTTGTAACAGTATTATGTTAAAGTATGAAAATAATTGTTGTTAAGTATAACTGATTTTAATTAATTTCTGTTACAATTAAACCCATCATTGTTTAAATCTTAGAAACTGTTATGCTAAATTAATATAATAATAATAATATTCATGTGAACCCATCAAATAATTTGAAATAAAAATTTAAATAAATAAAAAATATTTTAATCGTATTGATATTTAATAATATGGTGGACTGTTTTTTGAAGATGTGAAATATCTATTTGGTATACGTTTATACCGTTGTAGGCATGAATTTATTAAATGATATCCTGTAATCTTTATGATCTCTATGATCGTCAAGCATGAATTAAATTTAATTAATAAATTTAATGATTCCTAAATGGGTTTCACGTATGGATTATTAAAATAAATTTAAATTTAATTATATAAAATTCTATCAAACTTACATTTCAAAGTTGATATTGTCTGTGTCGTTGCTTATCATTTCCTGTATAATAATTATGACTTTTGTTTCATTTGTTTTTCGTTGACATGTCTTTAAAATTTGCTTAAATAAAAATTCCTAACTTCCGTTATTGTACTAAAAATTAATTATAAATTTACGAGTTTGTTTGATTGTTTCAAATGATATAGTGATACGATACAATACTTACACTTATACACTTATAACACTGGGCGTATCATCATTGATAAAAATAATTTTATTAGGATTGATAAAAATGTTATTAAATAAAATAGACGCAAAACATTATATCGTTGATATAAAAAATCACCTTATTTCCCTAATACATGCATATGTATTAAATAATAAAATGAGCATTTGTGTACATAAACTGAATGCTTATCAATCAACGTAATAATAATAGTAATGAAGCTGGTATAAAAAAAATAAATATTTACATAAGTATGTAGAATTATTAATTAAAAAAATTAATTATATTATACATATTGATTTCATTGAACATGCCCCCATAAAAAATATAAATATCCGAGTCCAGGATTTTATAAAATGAAGCTCAATATATATCACGTAATAACACTATCTTTTGTAATATATAAAATATAACAATGTTCATACTAACTTAGATATTAGATTAAATATTAGCAATATTAATTAATAAATAGTAGGATACATAGGTATTGTGCAAGATACATTAAAACTCGCAGTTTATAGATTAACAGACTGACTCAACTGCCCGACAACTTACTTATTGATATGTACATGAGAAATGTCTCCAATGATTGTTATTAATGTTTCAAACAGTGATACTATACATACACATATACATACACACACATGCATTAAAAAGACCACCACAATACAATACATTCACATACATGTGCACATACATACATATACAACGTAATAATTATCCACTATCTTAAATTGAAATAGTAGTCCAGTGCAATATATCACGTAATAACACTATCTTTTGGTCAAGTTCATACTAACTTTTAGATACCATTTGTCGATTTTGATTAAAACTGAGAGGACGATATATCAAGAAGAATGTTAATGAGTTTTTACATTTAAAATAAATTCTATAATCAAAACACGTGGTTGTACCCTTCTGTAATATTTACAGTCTTGTGGATAAGTTTGATTTTTACCTTTCGATTTACATTTAAAAACAAATTTTATCAGTACAGGTAAATGTTTGTACATACAGGAACTGTAACGTAATATAGACGTAATATTCCCCAAGAACTTTGTTTTTTTTCTTGTTAGAGTGTGAGGTTGTTTACTGTTCAATTATAGCTTATTTTACGTAATAAAAAAACCTAATTTTGTCCAAGGACGAACTGCATAATGTTTGTGTATGGAATTGTTTAATATTCATTGTTTGTTGTTTTGTTTAATTGTAATTGTCAAAAACATGAACAATAACGATTGAATCTAGACCATGCTCATGACAATTTCCGAATTTTTGAAAAGTTATGTCTACCTTTCAGAGTTTAATTTAGAACCTAATTTCCCTCCAGAGAGTATAGAACTATAAGACCATAATGCAGGTAATCAGTCGGGCATTCCGGAAATTTAATGAAAGGTCATCAGTGGTTTCTAGACAGTGAAACAAAACGTAACTATCCTGATCATTCTTATCAATAACATTACAGGAATGCAAACCTCTAACCTTATCCGTATCCGGTGATACATAGCACGGCCTGACTTTGTAATCGTTAAGAGGAGGGTCAAAACATTTTTAAAAATATATATTTATTTAATAGTTGTACGTTTTGCTCTCTCTCTCTCTCTCTCTCTCTCTCTCTCTCTCTCTCTCTCTCTCTCTCTCTCTCTCTCTCTCTCTCTCTCTCTCTCTCTCTCTCTCTCTCTCTCTCTCTCTCTCTCTCTCTCTCTCTCTCTCTCTCTCTCTCTCTCTCTCTCTCTCTCTCTCTGAGTGTATAATCGATTATGTATATGTTGGTATCTGATATGTTTATAATATGCATGTACGAAAATCAATTATGTTGACACCGACACCCGTACCATACAAACCGTAAATAAATTTTGTCAAACCAGATAATTTATTGTTATACTTTCATAGGTATTAACAAGCAATTTATCTTTTTTTTCAATTTAAACTTATATGCATATATACACATGGGCAATAGCCGTTTAATCTGTGATGATATTAGTGTGAATGATAAACAAACCATAGGACCTTCACGTGATTGATGTAGAATTACAAATAAGATCTATATGCATATACATATGTATGCATATACAAATAGTAAGGTTGAGTTAATCAATTACAATTAAAAAATATCTTTTTTTTTGGGGGGGGGTCAAGCAATTTTTCAAAAAATATATATAATAGTATAAGAATTGGAATGCGTGTGTATATATTGCTTTTATGTTATTGTATATCATTCTGAGTAGTAAAAAGGAGAAAACATGAAAAAGCGCAGTTAATACTCATTCAAAAAATAAAAAAATGTTAATTAGCACCATATAGTTGCGATTATTTAAGCTGTTTATCAGTCCGTCTATACAACTATTCCAGATAAAGTTCGATTTTTTATTTATTTGTTTCAATGAGTTAAAGTGAATTAAAGGGCCTCATATAATTCTTACTAATTTTCATGCCTTTAATGTATGTATTAATTATGACAGTAATTGATTATTGTGTAAAGACATTTTAATTGTTTTCACAATGTATCCTGAAAATCGGGTACATTACACTATCGCTAGATTGTGCTTTGATTTGTAACATAAATAGTTTCAAAATAGTTCTCTTTTCCCATGTTGGACAGATCAGTTCGCGTTCTATTGATGAACAATGCGTGTTTGCTAGTGGTCTCATTGCCATATCGGGTTCTTTCTTAATGAGAAATGCCCTACAACTTTTTTCTTGTATACTTATTTTCGTTCTTTCCTACTCTCTACACATTTTTCTGTCAGTAACTATCTATGCACGCATTTGAACTGATTTATAAATGATGTGGTCATATATAAATCTTCCCGAGATGTAAACTTCTACCAGGTTTGCTAGTCCTACTGTGGAATCGACCAGGATAGCCAGATTGTGATAATATGCTCCTGGTCGAAGGATGACTGTGAAGAAGTTTCAAGGTAATGGGGTAAAGGGTCAAGATCAAATGCATCCACGTAAATGGATTATTTTGTAATACATGCTTTTATTGAACATTACCAATTATGCTATAATTATTGTGAGTTGTCGTTAGTACCGTTGTAACTTTTTTTTCTCAGAAATAAATTATTTAGTTATCGTTTGCATACTGTAATATTAGAACGACGTCTGGGATATTATGAACATTATTGTGTAAGGTCAAAGAATCAAAAGTCGGACTCGCATATGTAAAGCTATGCAAACAGCCAGGGTAAAGATAAAGCTCACATATATAGAATAGACCTGGGTCCAGGGCCACAAAACTATTCTCAGACATTGTTTTCTCATATTCAAGATTTTACTCAAATCTTGAGAATTTGCTCAACTTGGGTAAAGTTGTGGACCATTACGAATTCCTTAGACTATTTTTTTCTCAAGTAATAAAACACTTACGTACGGCACGTAACTCACTTAAATGGTTCTTAACAGCCAAAATGGTTGCCCCCTATGTTCGCCACGGGGTAAATAAACGCAAATGATATTGTCATTGTCACCCTGGAGTATTTCGGGACATGTTTAACCCTATGACGTTCGAAAACAATGTGTTATTTGAACAAAAGAGGTTTAGGAGACGAGCACTTCTTTCTCTGTTGGCTTGTTTTCGCAATACGACATGTGTTTACATTAACAATAGGGAAGGAGTAAATTTCAATTTTATCTGTAACTTGGAATATTATTTACTGTATACATTATACATATTATGTGTATACATCACTGACTTTGGGCCTTATTTCACATGTTTAGACCTACAATGAAAAGTTGATATTAACGATTAGATATTTTCAATATTTTGATACACAGATAAAAACTATCACATGGCCTTATATCTGAGGATTACATCGAAGTTTTTGTGGCGCAGCACTATGAATAGTGAAATAAAAATGCATTTTAAAAATTCAATTCACAACCCGGCACCACAAATTAAAAACAGTCAGCATACAGAGAGAGAGAGAGAGAGAGAGAGAGAGAGAGAGAGAGAGAGAGAGAGAGAGAGAGAGAGAGAGAGAGAGAGAGAGAGAGAGAGAGAGAGAGAGAGAGAGAGAGAGAGAGAGAGAGAGAGAGAGAGAGAGAGAGAGAGAGAGAGAGAGAGAGAGAGAGAGAGAGAGAGAGAGAGAGAGAGAGAGAGACAGAGAGAGATAGATAGAGAGAGAGATAGAGAGAGAGGGAGAGAGATGGATATATATATATATATATATATATATATATATATATATATAGAGAGAGAGAGAGAGAGAGAGATGGATAGAGAGAGAGAGAGAGGGGGAGAGGGAGAGAGAGAGATAGAGAGAGAGAGATAGAAAGAGAGAGAGGGAGGGAGAGACAGACAGACAGACAGACACACAGACAGACAAACACACAGACACACAGACACACACACAGACAGACCGTCCATTTCCAGGGGTTCTGCTTCTAGAGTAATGCTGTATATCCTTTACTCATTGATATTAAAACCATTATTAAATAGTGTAATAAAACGTTGTCTCTGTCCATCTACGAAAACACATTGTTGATTTGAATGGTGACTGGTCGATGCATCCTGATATATATATATATATATATATATATATATATATATATATATATATATATATATATATATATATATATATATATATATATATATATATATATATAAATATATATGTATATACATATTCTTAATTCTTACTTAAAATGTGTTATTTGATACGAAAATACTTTTTTAAAATTGTTTTAATCCAGGGAGTTTATTTTTGTGAAAAATATCACTATTCTGAGTAATTACCTTTAATGATTAACTTGTCAATTACACGATTACGTGTTTTGGAGCTATGTTTTAGACGTTGATAGAGTTTGATATAGTATGCAAGAATCAACAGCTCTGTGAAAGAGATGGATGAATTCCTACAGCCATGGTATTGAATAAATACGAATGAATCAATGGCTATTCATAAATCAAATTATATTGTAACATTTAAAATCTGGTCAGACGCTAGTCAATCCTTGGATGAAAACAACGTCACAATAACAACTGTCAGTTAAATACAACATACATTAGAGGCACGCCGATGTCTTTAACAGTTAAATGACATTTGTATTGACAAAAACTGACTAAAATATCCGGCAGCAGAAATGAATATACAGTTATGATGTAATATAATTGATCTACAATTTCCAGTACGATAGAATGTTTATCACGTTTAGTTACCAATGGCGTATCAAAGTCAAATTGTGCACTGTATAATAATATTACCGTCGCTTTATGATACATTATCGTTTTGTTACACCAAGAACCTAATGAGTATGTATATTCTAAAATAGACGTAATGTGGATTTTATATTCATACACGAGATAAAAATATGTTTTTGGATTAATTGGATTGATGGCATATGTAGATGATTTTAATGGGTTAAAATGCTGCAGCATCTGTCTGTTTTGGAAAGTTCAACACCATAGACTTTGATACTAAGATTAAAGATACCCCATATAAATAGAAAACGTGGACTTATTCTAAATGTGTACTTCACATTGAAATAGGGATTTTCAATCAAATTGAATATTATCGTGCGGATCCGAAAAAAAGAAACTTCAGTCCAATATATTATAAATGTATCATTTTATTTCTATTACATTTAATTGATTGATTATCATTAAAAGTACAAAATTTAACCATGTGTCCATAGAACTATAATTGACAATTAGTAATGTGAATACAATATGCAGCGTCTTCTCGTTATTTGGAAATCGGATGAGTCGAAATCCCGGTTATACGGAAGTTGAACGACCGGTTCCGATTTTGATTGGTAGAAACATAGACGTTAATTACATTTCTGTTATCTCGAATTCCGCATATCTCGAAGGAATAGGGGTCGTAACATGAAGTTCGAGACAACAAGATTCTACTGTATTTAATCTATAACGGGGGTTACTGTATTGTTGTTAGATATCTGGGGCATCATAACTGATTTATTTATTTTGAATAATGGTTGCGGCCAGTTTTTAATGGTGGAGGAAATAACCCGGTTACAATGTACGCGGAAGAAGACAATCGACCTTCCACAAGTAAACCTTCAAACCTCCTCACCAGGATAAGCTTAAGTTTCAGCGGGGCTCGCACCTGCACTGACCAGAAGAGAGAGTCCTCATGGTTTAATGCCCGATACCCTAAGCACTCGGCCTTAGCGGACCCCTGGAGCACCAACATTTGACGACAGAAACTGACGTTACGATATGTTTTGCAACACAGACATGAATCTACAGTATCGGACAAACAATGCTTGTGATTTGTCCAGTGTTCGTTGCGTGTAGATTTAGTCTGTTTTTGTACCACATAGCGTGAACTTGTTTTTGAAAACCTGTGGTTTATAATTACATAAAATATTGAAACTAAATTTGACATGAAACGAATACTTTTACTTCCCATTTTGATATTTGAAATTAACATAAATGAAGTTGTCTGTATATACGCTGTTAATTAATTTTCTTTCCACTGTGAACGTCATTTAGATCAAGTGCACGGTAGGCAAATCAGTGATCACTAGGAACATAGAAATTCCGTTGTACCGTGTCTCTCGTTGTAATAACAATCTCATGGAGGACAAAATGTGACTGATATACATTTATATATATATATATATATATATATATATATATATATATATATATATATATATATATATATATATATATATATATATGTGTGTGTGTGTGTGTGTGTGTATGTGTGTGTGTGTGTGTGTGTGTGTGTGTGTGTGTGTGTGTGTGTGTGTATGTGTGTGTGTCAAAATGTGCACACTATCAGCACATTACCCCCCGTAAACAATGTATAAGTCATTGTATATATACTACAGGGCAAAAACTGTGTATACTTAAAAGTTAAATAGAAAAAAAATACTCTTTGATCGTTCTTTATTCTTAAAGGCATAGTTGAATATATAAAACGCGTGTTTGTGTTCTCAATTTGTTGAACATCGCATTCGATTCACCTTGATGGTCAAAGCACGCTTTTCCGAAGTTTCTTACTTTGTAGGCAGTTTCTAAATCATTTAATCTTTATAATACTCTGTTGTAACTCAGTTTTCATTTCTTGTAATCTATCAACATTCTATTTAACTTACATTTCAACATTGATCTTGTTCATGTCATCAATATCAATGTCTGTATTATAAGGTTGTTCTTGTCTCCGTCACTCCTTTCCTTTTCTTACTAAAGAAAAATGAAACCGGCCTTCCGAATATTTAAATGCACCGTGTATAACGCAAAATTCGGATAGCGCCACACGCCACCTTATTTTAAACCAAATTGTAAAAAAAATCACTATTCATAAAACTCGTTGATGCTGTCATTTTTATCGCACTCAACATATCACGTGATGACATTAATTTTATCAATTTTCATTCTGACCTAAATTTGAATAATCATAGTATGATACATAGAGTACAATATGAATTCAATGTCGATCCAGATCTACGACTGACAGCGCGGCAATTTATGTATATGGACAAGGGAAATGTCTCCCAGCGAAGTGATTTCAGACGATGGAATCGTTGTAACCGTTACCCAAACTAAAGAAAAATACTCTAAATGTTTGAACGTGAGTCCAGAAGTAATTACTACATAACCAAAGCTAAGATGACCAAACTGTAACCGGTACTACGATGGCCATTGATATTGAAATTTTAATCTGGAGACCAAACATTTATTTATTTATTTTTAATAATGGAGGCGACCCGTTTTTAATGTTTGAGGAAAGAACCCGGATACTGTGTACCCGGGAAGAGACCATCAGCCTTCCGCATGTAAGCTGGCAAACTTTCTCAAAAGGCCTAGCTTAGATTTCAATTGACTCGAATCTGCGCTGACCAGAAGTGGGAGTCTTCATGGTTTAATGTGCAAAATACTGAGCGCTATGTCACGAAGGCCTCTGAAGTACCAAAATGTCACAACGGCAACATGTATGTTTTGCAACACAGAAATTAATCAACAGTATCGGACAAACAATGTCAGTAATTCGTTTCAGTGTTTGTAATGTGTAGAACTAGTCTGCTTTTGTAACACGTAGCATGATCTTTTGTTTTTTTCTTGATGGCTTGTTTTTTATAATTATATACAGTATTGAAATAAAATTTAACATGATATAATAATATTTCTTATTTTCATTTTTGAACAAAACATAAAATGACGTTTTTTTTATTAATTTAGTAATTGATTTTCTTCCCACAGTAAACGCCATTTAGAATTAGTGTACGGTCGGCAAATTAGTGATCACTCGGAAATTAAAGCTCAACATGGAATATCTGTTGTGCCTATATATATATATATATATATATATATATATATATATATAAATTTATTTCAGAGGTTTCTGAAGGGGGCTTTGATCGTCGTTGCTGCTTTAAATGTATGTTGCGAAGAATTTCTTCCTGTTCTGACTTCATGCAGATATTGGGATAAATTAGATGTTTACTCCGACGGTGATACTGAAGATTTACACTGTATTCTTGATCAGGATAACGTACCTGGAATCGTTTACACTAAATGGACAACAGTACCAAGAGGTATGTAGAATCAATTCCTTGTGTCTGTTTGGAAATTGTATTAAAATTACAAGTATGCTTTAAAAGGAACGAAAATTCAGGGAATTTTCATTTGAGATTTTGAATATATTCACCTTTCACTGAATCATTGCGTGTTGTCTTTCATTTGCTTCCTTACAGTGCCTCTCTATTATATATTTGGCGATCATAGAAAATAAAGTATTACAAGTAACTCTCACTCATTTAAAGAATAATTTACAATTAAGAACAAATTAATAACAACAATATCAGTCGAACCGATGAATGCTCCCTGGGGCCTTACCGATATTTTAAGGATATGTTGTAAGTGACTTTGATTTTCCGAAATTTACAATGAGTGAAATTCCTGTTCCAATGAACATTTCTGCTATATAATAAGGTTCTGAAGAATGGTTAAAGAACTATGATGCATTTTAAAATATGGTAGGGATATGTGCTGAGTGACGTTAACCTTTCAGGAATGACCTTGAGTAACTTTTATTCGAAAGTCCCTTTCAACATAAACTTTTTTTTGAAATATGATAACATTTTCACTAATACTTCAAGAGATATAAGTCATTCCCTATTAATTCAATAGATATGTCCTGAGTGCCTTGTATATTTCTTACATAACCTAAATTTACCTTTGTCCAAAAGTTCCTGTCCCAAGGAAAGTAAATGTGAAATATGATAAAATTGTGATGAAAGGTTTTCGAGATATGAGGCCTTTCCAAACATTTTATGGATATGTGCGGAGTGATATTTACCTTTTATAATTGACGATGATTGACCTCTGTCTGATGAAAGGATTTGTACAAATGAACATGTGTTTGAAAGATGATAAAATTCTGATGGACGGTTGAAGAGATATGAACTTGGGAGATATGAGGTCTTTACCGATCAGATAATACCTTGAATTACCTTTGTCCAAAGGTCCCTGTCCGAAATACCATTTGTGTGAAATATGATAGAATTCTGATCAATGGTTTCCGAGATAAAAGGCCTTTTTCAATAATTAAGGATATGTGCTGAGTGATAGTAACCATTCAGAAATGGACTTGGGTGCCCTTAACCCTGAGGACCCTGTCCAAAGGAACATGTGTGTGGAATATGATATAATTCAGATGAACGGTAAAAAAATATTATCTTGGAAGAGATGAGGCTTTTCCCAATAGTGTAGGGATATGTGCTGAGTGGCCTTGACCTTTTAGAAATTACCTTGAGTTACTTTTGACCGAAAGTCCTTGGAACATGTGTTGACAAATGATAAAATCCTGGTGAATGGTTTAAGGGATATTGACGCCTTTCACAGTATTTTAGGGATATGTACTGACTTTTCAGAAATGACTTCTGGTGACATATGTCCAAAAATCCCTGTCGAAAGGAACCTTTGAGTGAAATAAAAATTAAAAACATGTGATCACCTGTTAAAAAAAAATGTGGGCTCCTGGATTATTGAGGTCTTTCCAAATATTATCAGGAGATGTGCTGAGTGACCCTGACATTTCAGAAATGACCTTAGTGACCGATAGTCCAAGGAACATTTTTGCAATATATTAAATTCTGATAAAATATTTACGAGGAATGAGTTAGGACGGACAGACGAGAGACAATTAATTTGATGCAAGACACTTGTTTACATACATCGCATTACATGTCAGTAAAACTATTTTTGATATTGTGTTCCTGTTTCCGACTTCAACATCGTTTTTTTTTTCAAGATCGGGGATCGAAAACCACTGTATACTACTAGTATCATTATATGACCAAAATAAAGGTCATTTTACAAGAATGAGATAGAAGTTACATAAACCGTACACCTGTGATAACAAAGCATCTAACAACATTCTAAAAGAGGAGCTTGAATCAACACACTTCCTGGAAACCCTACATATACTATCACCGATTTCTCTACTTCTGAAATATTAGATAATCATCAATCCGTTCTCACTTCGTTTGATATACCGATAAGTGACGCCGAGCTTGGATTGCCACACTTTTTCTTACACATATTAAACAAGGTCTGCAGAAGTACTGTGCAACAGCCTACTCAAAAAGCGGATTTAATCAAATTTGGAACTTAAAGAATTTAAAAAAAAATGTTGGAAAATTTAAAGTCTCCAAATTTCAAACTTATTAGTCCGGCAGAAGTATGCCAGAACCGGGAAATGTTTTATCACGTTTTTATTTTTAGGATTAATTTTTGTAGTTTAGGGTATCCTCTTTCAGAATCGTCCGAGATGGCCGCCATTTCAGGTAACCTCCAATAACTATCATAGTCTTCGGTCTTGGGTGATAATTTTGGTGTCTAACCGCATGTTTTGGGGTCAAGCAATACATTGAAATAATTCAATATATTGTAGAGTAATTACATTATAATGAAATGCAAAATAGTGGCCGATATGGCAGAATTGTTAGCCTCTGATGATTCGCAACCATATGACAGTTAAATGTCAAATTTAATAAAATAGCAACTAACAGTCATGTCAACAATTACTGACTATTTTAAATTCATAACCGTCAACCATCTGCCGTCAGAAACGGATTAAAGACCAACATGGCCGACGGCGGCGAACCTTATTCCGAACCTGTTCTTGGTATGACAGGACTCCGTTATAATCCGGCACTGTCAGCCATGTCAGTCATTTTGGTTGATTTTCCATGTAAGTTTAAAAGTGTATTTTAAAATTTATTTTTTAGCTTCAGGTTACAAGTTGACAGCATGGCCGATGAAAATGCTGTGACGATAAGGAGGGAAAATATCAAGGCGATTTTGGCGGATTCAAACGTCATTACACGTAGTAAAATTTATGATGACAACATACACTGCACGCTACAAGAATAGTGGGCAGTAATTCTGATTTAATTATTAACAGTCATAAAAGCAGTGTTTCAACTTATACACCAAGTCATCAGCTTAAACTTTTCAATAAACAAAACCTGTCTCAGTCATCGTCGCACCACATATCTCTAATGACAAGGAGGCAATCATCGACAGGTGGTACTTTTGACTGCCTTCAGGACTGTCTATTTTGTGGACAAAATGTACACTTACAAAGGATAAAAAGAACCCGTCACATTGGAGACCTACATACAATTTCCGAAAAATAACAAGTCCCAATAGAAAGATGACACTCAAAGAATCGATATTCAATTACAAGCATAACAAAGACAAAAAGAGTCCGTCACGTTGTAGGCCTGCAAACATTCCCCAACAAATAACAAGCCCCGATAGAAAGATGACTCTGAAGGGATTTATATGATGACTGGGCGGCAGAAGTTCAGAGTTCACGGGGTAACAGGTGATCTTCATGTCGCTGAAGCCAGATACCACACCGATTGTAAGATCGACTTTCGGACTGATTCTAACGTAAAATCTGCAGCAGCTAAAGGTTCTCAATATGAGGAGTATGATTCTGCCTTGAAGCACGCCATTCGTATACAAAAGCGTACAGTACGTTTTATACCTGTGGAGTACATCGTACCTAGTTCCAAAGCTGTGATTAACATTTCTTTAACACACCAATGACGTTTTCCAAGGCGGAACCATACTCTTCATGATGATAACATTAAGCGGTTGCAGATTTTACTTTAGAATCAGCCAGAAACCCGATCCTTCAATCGGTGTGGTATCTGGCTTTAGCAGCATGGCGATCAATTATTACCCCGTGCATTCTGAGTCTAACGTCTTACCCAAGTCAACATATCGATCCCTTTAGTGTTATATTTCTATTGGGACTGTTTGTCGGAAAATGTATGTAGGCCTACAACTTGACGGGTTATTTTTGTCCTTGGTTAGTGCACATTTTTTCACGAAAAATAAACATCCTGAAAGCAGTCAAAAGTATCACCTGCGGATGATTGCATCCTTTGTTTTAGAGGAATGAAGATGACTGGGATAGTTTTCGTCTGTTGAGTAGTTTAACCTGAGGACTCGATGTATAAGTTGAAACACAACTTTTATGACAGTTAATAGTTAAATCAGAATTACTGTACAGCTGTTCCTGCTGCGCGCAATGCATGTTGCAATCGTAAATTTTACTGTGTGTTGACGTTTTGGATCCGCACGGGCACTGCCTTGATGTTTTTTCTCCTTAACGTCACAGCTGAATTTCTAACTAAAACGGCACGTTTTCATTAACTATACTGTCAGCTTGTAACCTGAAACTGAAACAGATATTTTTGACTATAGTTGTAAACGTACATAAAAAAATCAACCAAAATGACAGACGTGGCTGACAGTGCCGGATTATAACAGAGGCTGTGAAGGCTGCAACATCAAGCCCTAGGCAGTTACACCCGAAAATAGGCCCTTTTACCCCCATAATAGACTTTTCAACCCACAAATAAGCTGGGAATAAGGCCCGTCGCCTCCAGCCCTTTTGGTCCTTTATTCTTTTCTGATTGCTGATGACTGGCTATGGTTTAAAGAAATAATCAGCAATTATTTGTATGACTGCCATGTTAAAAAAAATCAAAATATCAGTTATTTATAAATTGTAATTAACATGGAAGATAAGCTATTCGACAGGAATCCCCGACCTATCTATGGCTCGCATTGGCTGGTATCGTGTTCATCCGACTTTCACTGTTCACCATTCACCGTCTAGTCAATATTCTAGTGAAAAAAAATTGTCGCACGTATGAAAAATCGAAAGCTGTTATTTACATATTTACATATTTTACATTTGCCATTTGAATCTCACAGGGTAACGAATCATCGGCAGCTAAAATGTTCTGCCATATCTGCCAACTTTTTGAATTTCACTATAATGTTATTACTCTAAAATTTAATGAATTATTTCAACTTATTCGTTGACCCCGAAAACATTTGGTTAGACACCAAAAGTATCATCCTAGACCGAACACTATGGGAGTTATAGGATTGTCACAATGTTCGTTATTCTGGACAGCCCTTTGTGAACATTTAGAAAAAAACAAATTAAGTTAGACAAGTAACAAATATATTTATTTACAAATATACATAAATCAAACAATTATTATAATGCATTCTCCTCAGACACTCACTTTCAATCCAACAAATAATAACAAATACACTGTAACAAAGTTTAAAGTTCAATTGTTCCACAAAAGTAGTTACAACAATTACTGCATATCACACGGTTTTGTAATAGTCGTTTTGGCGATTCCCAGCTTCCATACACATGTATTTGAAAAGTCACGCACAATATAAATTCTGGATTCATACGACGCCATAAACACTGACATCAAAATATGTATCGTACACATCACTTGTAGTACACAAACGTGTAGATATTGTCATCTCTATATCAAGTTTACAGGTAATGCATATGTCACCGGCCACCTGTGAAATAATTTGAAAACGACCTGAATGTTCTCTCAAAACTGATATGAGTTATATTGACGCACATTCCGATGAACGTAACAAATTACATATAAAGTACTAAAACCCGTAATTCAAAACACTGCGCCATTACAGAAATATAACAACTCGAAAACAATTTCCAAATAAAAATAAAATTCAACTTACTGTTATTCCACATAAACGTATCACACAGCTAAACGTTTCAAAAATGCACACAGCTTTTAGTTTTGTCAAATCATACACTTCAGCTCTTTGGAATTTTCGCACCCAGCAAAATTGTCTTTTCTTCTCTATACATCTTTTAAACTGCACACCGGCACATCCTTACGACACCCAATCTCATTCTTAACTACTCGTTTTATTTCAAATACACACACACATATACCCAAACAAAAAACGAAAAAGCACGGGAAATAACAGTGACCACTCAAGCAACAAAAACATTACATAAAACCGGTCAATAACAATACAAGTACTCCCCGTAATACAAGAAAGTTTCCGAACCTAAACTACATACGAATTATATGGTAAAAGAACAATCTTCCGATAGAATGTAAGGAGGACTACATTAGCAATAACAAATAACCATGAAACTAAAAAAAATACGAAGGACCGTTATGTCAATAAACTTTGCCCCAAATCTTGACATAACCCCCCTTTCTAAGACACAAAATTGGTTTTAACCATATTTTGTCGCTGCTAACATAATATACCAAAAATCTAAGAAACATGACGGCTTAAAAAATCTGCACCGATGTTGTCAACACCTTTGATAGAATTAATTCTAAAACTGTACGACTGTAAGAACAATGCCCAACGCATCAACCTACCATTAGTGACCTTTGATTTGTTCAGATATACCAATGGTTGGTGGTCAGTTTCCAAAATAAAGCTACGGCCATATAAATATACCTGAAATTTCATAATACACCATACTATGGTCAAACATTCTCTCTCAATTACTGCATAAGACCGTTCCCTGTCAGACAACTTCCGGCTTGCATAAGCAATTGGAAATTTAAGACCTTGTTTCTTGTAAAAGAACTCCACCTAGACCATAATCAGATGCATCACACCTTAGATAAAATTCTCTCTTGAAATCTGGCAACCTCAAAATTGGAGAAAAAAGAAACATCGATTTCAGACTCTGAAATGACCTTTCATGTTCATCACGCCATGGAATTTTATTCGGAACACCTTTCCGAGTTAAATCAGTCAACGGGACTGCGACAGCGGCAAAATTCGGTACACATTTCCTGTAATAACCGATTAAACCCAAAAAAGAACGAACTTGCTTTTTGGTTTGAGGTCTTGGAGCACTTCGGATAGCCTCTAAGTTTTCCGCGTTGGGTTTTATAACACCATCGCCAATCGAATGTCCCAAAAAGTCAAGCGTAGTGTAACCAATAAAACACTTTGACGGTTTCGTCGTAAGATAGCTAGATCGCAATCGCTCAAGTAATTGACGTAAAGCAAATATGTGATCTGACCAGTTTTCGGTATGAATAAGGATATCGTCGATAAAACTATCGGTGTGAATGAGATCACTTAAAAGCACGCGCATCATACGGTTAAAAGTCGCAGCGGCATTCGATAAACCAAAAGGCATGACCTTGAAGCGATATAATCCATCAGGAGTGACGAAAGATGTTAAATCTTTATCCTGTTCTCTCATTGGCACCTGCCAATAACCTTTGCAAAGGTCTATTTTTGAAAAATATTTACACAGACTGATCTTACAAAAAATCTCCTCGGGATCCGGCATAGGTTCAGCGTCAAAGATCGTTACCGCGTTCAGTTTTCTGAAATCTATGCAAATGCGATTAGTTCCGTCAGATTTCTTAGCAATAACAATGGAACTTGCATACGGTGCTTCTGAAGGTTCGATGATATCCATTTCAATCATTTTACGTATCTCGTCACGTACTGTATCGCGTAAAGCGAATGGTATCTGGTACGGTTTACTACGGATAGGATCAGAAGTCGTTAAATTAATTTCGTGTGTCGCGAGATTCGTACGCTTCGGTAGATCCGACAATGTGTCGCTAAACTCTTTCAAAAGATCGTGCAACTCATTTCTCTGTGAATCATTCAGCTGTTCACTTATATGTACGTCGCGAAATGTCTCGGTAGCTTGTAACGGAAGTGTTTCAATTGGAAAATTGTCAAGTACCGGTATGCCATTATCTAAATCTGGTTCTATCACAGCACATGACGCGAGAGTTACACTCACGGGTGTTTCAATACTAGATTCACGTTCGATGTATTTCTTTAGCATGTTTGCGTGAAACGTTTTGATTTTTCCGTTAACGTCAATCTTATAATCAGCAATACCCTGTTTACCTATTATTGTAAACGGGCCTTTCCATTGCATTAGCAACTTGTTACTGTCGGTAGGTAACAATACCAAAACTTTGTCACGCTCGTTAAAAGTTCGTGGTTTCGTCTTTTTATCATAAAACTTCTTGTAACGTGCGGACGATTTCTGGAGCTCTTGTTTTGCCATTTCACACGTGTCTGAAAGTCTCTCTTTAAGATCTAGGACATATTGATATGTGCTTTTGACTTCTGGTCTTGCACATCATTTGTCCACATTTCGCGTAATACTGACATTGGACCTCGAACGGTTCTCCAATAGAGAAGTTCAAAAGGAGAAAAAGTGGTACTTTCTTGCGGAACTTCGCGATACGCAAAAAGCAATGGCGCGATGTACCGATCCCAGTCGTTCGGTCGTTCAATCGCCATGCGACGAAGCATGCGTTTTAGGGTACCGTTAAACTTTTCGACAAGACCGTTACATTCCGGGTGATATGGTGTAGTATTCAATTGACTAATCGACAATAAACGGCCTACTTCTTTCATGAGTCGCGATGTAAATTGTGTACCCATATCCGATAAAACCTCTTTCGGAATACCGACTCTAGTAAACATTTCAAGCAACGCTTCAGCCACCGTTTCCGTGTCAATATTTTTAAGCGCGACCGCTTCCGGATATCGCGTGCTGTAGTCAACTAGAACTAAAATATACCGATTACCACGTTCGGTAACAGGATGAATCGGACCGACGATATCAACGGCTACACGTTCAAATGGTATGTCTATTAAAGGCATAGAACCAAGGGGTACGTTTGTCACTTTCCCTTTTGCTAAAGTACGCTGACAAACGTCACATGACTGACAAAATCGCACGACATCGCCCTGTACGCCAGGCCAATAAAAATTCGACAACACCCGATCTGTTGTTTTCTTAATGCCAAGGTGTCCAGATAACACACTGTCATGGGCAAGTTTTAAAATGGTAGTCCTATGTTTTGTGGGTACAACAAATTGTTTAAAAATTTTGTTCTTACTTACCGTTGGAGACTGGAATAAACGATATAATATACCGCTTTCAACAATGAACCAAGATACATTTTGCTTCCCTGAAAATATTTTCTTACCTGATTTCGCATTATTCCTGTAAGCGTCAAGTGAAACGTCCTGAATTTGGTCATTGCGCATACTAATTATGGGCTGATATATCAGTGTCAGGAATTAAAGGTACCTCCAACCTTTCACATTCATCTTGTTCCTGTTTAGTTTTACTTCTAGTTTGTATAGCCATGACTTCTGTTGTTTCCTCATAACTTACTTTTTGATCATTTACTTGTATGCAATGTTGCTTCCACTTTGGTTCAGGATTAGCTGGATCTCTGGCATTCTCAATATTTACCTACAATAAGCTCATAGACAGGGTTTGTCCATGCATAAAGCTTTTAACATTGCCTGTAAAATATGGAGTATCAATAACAATACTCGCCTCTGGAACTTTGCGAACTGTTCCGTCTATAAGAACACACTCAAGAGTTTTTCCTGTTAACTGATCTGGTCTAACAAGATCACGTTTCACTACCACTCCACTACACCCACTATCTCTTAAAACTTGCACAAGTGTGGCACCTACATAACCATTAGTGACAGGAATTTTGTGACAAACTTGACACGCGCCTCCGATGACTGGTAACATGTGACCACAGTGTAAAGTTACTTGGTTATTCTGCACGCAACATTCACGGAGACAATTTGACAACACGCAAAGCGAACCGAAATTATTTCCGTTAGCGTTACCGGAAGTAGAGTGAGCAACATTTTTGTTAACATTTTGCGAAACACTGGGAGCTGGTCGATTAGCAGTTATACTCTCGCGGTTGAAATCGGAAACATTCTTTTCAGACCGACCGTCGTAACCATTACTGAGTAGAGCAGCAGCTCTATAACCTGCCTGTTGTCGCACCCTATAAAAACAGTCCCTCGCAATATGTCCATTACGACCACACTCATAGCATTTTCGATCAGCTCGATTCCCGTTATCACGTTGTGCGTTAGTTTGCGTATTACCACGTTGTATATTTTGCGTACGTAGCTGCGGATGATTACGCTGTATGTTTTGCAAACGAGGATATGATCTATCTGTGCTCAAATTTAAAGTAGAGCAATGCGGGCTAAGCTCTTTTGTAAATGATGAGAAACCGTGCGCTTCTATAAATTGGTCAGCAAGTAGTGTCATTTCATTTACGTTCTTAGGATGACGTTCTTTGATAAACATCGCGAGCGTTTTGCTACTACTGACAATGAATTGTTCGCGCAATAATAAATCTTTCAGTCCTTCGAACGTTTGTGGTGCACTAGCGAGTTGCATCCATCGAGATAGATAATTTGTCAAGACGTGAAACAAATTGCGACGGATTTTCGCCGGTTTCCGGTTTGCTATTACGAAATTTATCGTGAAATCCTTCTTCGGTTAGTTGAAATCGACGAAGCAAAGCTAGTTTTAAATGTATCGTAATCAAGCGCATCTTCGGGTGACAGGCGTGAATAAACTTGCAGGGCTGTACCTGTGAGCAGAGCACTAAGATTGATACACCAATTTTGTTTTTCCCAGGCTGCATTTTCAGCAAACCTTTCAAACCGTTGTAAATAAGCATCAATGCAATCTTTACTACTGTCAAATAAGGGAAGTTTGGGCAGCTTAGCATACTTAGCACCATTACCAGTGGGTGTGAGAAATTGACTCGTGCTTTGAAATTGATTCGTTCCAATTACATTTTATTTTCTCTAACTCTAACTCATACTCTCTTTCTTCCCGTCTAGCATCTCTCTCAGCTGCACGTTCCTCTCTATCTACACGTTCACGCTCAGACTGCTGGATTTCTTTTTTCTGTTGCATTACAAACTCTAATAGTTTATCACCAGTGAGACCAAGTCTTTCACCAATTTCAGTGATTTTTTCTAACTCCATATTTGTTATTTCCAATATTCACAGAAGGGTTAAATAATACTAATTCCAGAATGATCCCGGACGAGCCCCCAAATGTCACAATGTTCGTTATTCTGGACAGCCCTTTGTGAACATTTAGAGAAAAACAAATTAAGTTAGACAAGTAACAAATATATTTATTTACAAATATACATAAATCAAACAATTATTATAATGCATTCTCCTCAGACACTCACTTTCAATCCAACAAATAACAAATACACTGTAACAAAGTTTAAAGTTCAATTGTTCCACAAAGTAGTTACAACAATTACTGCATATCACACGGTTTTGTAATAGTCGTTTTGGCGATTCCCAGCTTCCATACACATGTATTTGAAAAGTCACGCACAATATAAATTCTGGATTCATACGACGCCATAAACACTGACATCAAAATATGTATCGTACACATCACTTGTAGTACACACACGTGTAGATATTGTCATCTCTATATCAAGTTTACAGGTAATGCATATGTCACCGGCCACCTGTGAAATAATTTGAAAACGACCTGAATGTTCTCTCAAAACTGATATGAGTTATATTGACGCACATTCCGATGAACGTAACAAATTACATATAAAGTACTAAAACCCGTAATTCAAAACACTGCGCCATTACAGAAATATAACAACTCGAAAACAATTTCCAAATAAAAATAAAATTCAACTTACTGCTATTCCACATAAACGTATCACACAGCTAAACGTTTCAAAAATGCACACAGCTTTTAGTTTTGTCAAATCATACACTTCAGCTCTTTGGAATTTTCGCACCCAGCAAAATTGTCTTTTCTTCTCTATACATCTTTTAAACTGCACACCGGCACATCCTTACGACACCCAATCTCATTCTTAACTACTCGTTTTATTTCAAATACACACACACATATACCCAAACAAAAAACGAAAAGCACGGGAAATAACAGTGACCACTCAAGCAACAAAAACATTACATAAAACCGGTCAATAACAATACAAGTACTCCCGTAATACAAGAAAGTTTCCGAACCTAAACTACATACGAATTATATGGTAAAAGAACAATATTCCGATAGAATGTAAGGAGGACTACATTAGCAATAACAAATAACTATGAAACTAAAAAAAATACGAAGGACCGTTATGTCAATAACGTTGCCCCAAATCTTGACAAGGATATTACTGACATTGGCAACCTATCTTGGACGCCATCTTGAATTTCTCAAAACGCTCAAGGGTGACCTAGGTTCATCCAGCAGATTCTGAAATAGGACATACTAAACTACAGAAATCAGTCATAAAATAACTTTATATTACATTTCCCGGTTTTATCAAAATTGTGTGTTTGGCGATCGGACTATATTTCAAGCATCAAGTCTTTTGAGTTTCGACCGTTTACACAACAATTTCTCATCAAAACAGATTAACATCTTTTATATAAATATCCTGTGTATGCAAACATGAAAATTTCAGATACAAATATTTAGTGCTAGGTCATGAAGAACCTTATTTTGTGAAGGAACACTCGGATTCCAATAACAAGTACACTGATGCATCGGGTGGTCGCCATTTCCGCATTACGATATCATCTTGGAGATAGAAACTTTTCCATAATGTATCCGCCTCTTCTGGAGGGAGCGCCCTCACGGAGTTTGAGTATTTCTGGGTCATTCTGTTGGTCAGCAATCAACTGCTTATGACTGAGAATGTCGGACAACTTATCCACTAGTGGATGAATACCAAGTGAGAAATCATCATCAGGAGGCATGTGCAGAGACACGTCTGCAGTGTGATCATTGGCTTGGTTGTCATCACATTCGGCAAGGAAAGTGTCACTGAGATCAATGGCACTATAAGTCATGGTTACTGGAACTTCGGAACTGGTCTTTTTGTCATTGCTCTGGTAACAGCACATTCTGGACACAGGTCACTGTCATCATCTAAACTAACATTAAGTGTGACGGCTTTAAAAACAATCGGATCCGCAACAACTCTGCCATCTGCTAAATCATTGCCTAGCAGCAAGGAAACACCTTCAACTGGAAAAAGTAGGTCACACACCTACAATCACTGGTCTAGTGATTAAATCAGACTAAATAAAAATTCTATGGAGGGGAAAATAAATGACGCCTAGCTCCACACCCTGTAATAAAACTGATCCACCAACAAGAGTCTGCTCAGACAGAGGCAACACACCTTCTAACAACAAAGTCTGGGCAGCACTAGTATCTCGTAAAATCTGAACAGGTGAAGCGTCACTATACACACCGACTGAAACATATCTCTGAGACAAAAAAGGCTTATAATCTGTCATAGAATCATGAAAACTGGACTTACTACAATCATGAACATCAGAAATTTCAGACTGAGACAAAACAGAAGGCTTCCTACTACCCGTAACTGCAGCACAGACATTTGAATTTGGATTTCGGTCATTCTTTCTCTTGAGTTTCCAACATTTACTAACAATATGACCTTTTTTCTTATAATATGAACAGACAGGCGATGACCCTACATCACTGAGACCTTCAACATGTCCAGGTTTTAGACTGGGCATAAGACCACCCACGGGAGCTTTCCGCTGTGAATTGGACTGAGAAAGTGATAATGACTCTGACTGAACATTTTTAGCACTAGTATTTCCAGATGATTTTTGCAAAAAACTCTTTTGTGAGTTAGAGCATAGGTATCCGACATAACTGCCGCCTCATTGAGAGTTTTAATATGTTTATCTTCTAAATGAGTTCTCAAATCTTGGTGTACACATAATTTAAATTATTCGACAAGGATGAGTTCGCATACATTTTCAAAACCTTTGTTCACACTTTTTGACCATAACCATTGTTTAAATAAATCTTTCTTTTCTCTAGCAAATTCAACATGAGTTTGATTTTCATATTTCTTATAACTTCTACATTTCTGTCCTTAAGCTTCCGGTACAAGTTCGCAAGTATTTGAAATCGCAGCCTTCACCTTATCATAGGCTGAACTATGACGTAGAGCCATTGTCGAATAAACCTCTGCCGCTTTACCAATTAACACACTGTGTAACATAGTAGACCAAACAATGCGTAGCCACTGAAGACTTTCTGTGACCTTTTCAAACTGCTGGAAGTACTTATCAACATATTTTTCCAGTAATTTCGGCACTAAGCGTGTATTTTTTCGCAGCGTCAAATTCTGACGTGACAGGCAATGGCTGTGATTTAACCTGAACTTCATATTGTAATCTGAATTGCTCCAGCTCAAATTGTCTCTTTCTCACGCTATTCTAACTTTTTAAATTCAAGTTCTCTATATTGTTCACGCTATTTCTGTTCCACGTCTAACCTTTTCATTTCAAATTCTTATCTTTTTACTTCTAAATCATAACCTTCTTCAACTTTAACTTCAGGAAAATCATGAGTTTCAAAAATGTCTTCTTGTACTAACTACTTGGCTACTAAAACTTTAATTTCACTCTTTCATAGATGACTTAACTTAAAGCTCAAAATGTAAACCTAATGGGATGAACTCATCCTTCCTCAAAGATTAAAATAATTCCCTGTCGGGTGTTTGCAAAAAATATTCTAACTTAAATACCATGTTGATTTCTGCTGGCTTTAATTTTCAAACAGTAAGCAAATTTACTGAATAATTTAAGTCAAAAAGTGTACATTCTTAAATGATCGAATCCCGGACGAGCCCCCAATTCTGTTATGAGGTCAGAATTGCCTTAAAATATGCCAGCAAAAATCAAGAACACAGTAAAGTAAATTTATAAGTTTTATTAACAATAACAAAATAAAGGCTTAACCTATTTGACAGTTTACAGTAATTAAAATCACAACTCAGAGTTCAATTCCAGATCCACACGAATACACAATAAATTTCAGTCCGAATGTAATATTAAAAGGACCCACTTAAATACACAAAAGATTCCTATTTGTATGTAATAGTGATGTGCATTAATCTGACAAAAATCCCAATATATAAAAAATATGGTCTGCTCTCCTTGGTCTCAAAAATAGTATCAGCTGTTCTAAACTTGTTTTAAACTTCACTTGGTATATACTTGTTCTGCCTGAAGACCTGATCATCTCTCTCTCGTCTCTCAATCTCTCCTCTCTCTCTCTCTCTCTCTCTCCTCTCGTCCTCTCTCTCTCTCTCTCACTCGTCACCTCTCTCTCTCTCTCTCTCTCCTCTCTCTCTCTCTCTCTCTCTCTCTCTCTCCTCCGTCTCTCTCTCCTCTCTCTCTCTCTCTCTCTCTCTCTCTCTCTCTCTATATATACACTAAAACAGTTCTAGAATTCAATAGATAGGAACAATCAATAAATATGATCTTTTTAAAGAATTAGGGAAGTCCCTGTGGCTAAATATAGTAACATGATTACAGAGTTAGAATGTCCTTGAACAAACACACAAACATCCGATCTTCCAGAAAGGTCCAGATGCACTAAGTTCAACAAGTACAAATAATTGTAAACAAGCACCAATTAACCCTCAAAACATTAGTGATAATATGATTTAGATTTATTGTAAGTATATTGTTTATTTACATAAAGGTCACACTTGGACAGTTTACTTGTTATACTCAGAGACGGGAACTTATCCAAAGTATACGACATACCTTAAGAATTCGACTTTCCTACTGTCAACTTTCTACATTTAAGTAGTAATATCCCTTTCGGCTGTTTTAATCTTTTTGATGATCCGATACGCCATAATGTTCACCAATTGACCATTTCATATGTAGAGAAAAAACTACTTATTATTAAGTTGCCATAAGGATATCAGTGACTGTGTGAGCAGTGAGTGGAATGTTAAATTCCCTGTTCGATAGTTCCTGTCTTTACGGGTTATGACGAGGATTCATTCGTCAATTATTTCAATTTAACTTAACTATGGACTCTCACTGTGACCGGTCGACATCTGTGTGTGTGTGTGTGTGTGTGTGTGTGTGTGTGTGTGTGTGTGTTGTGTGTGTGTGTGTGTGTGTGTGTGTGTGTGTGTGTGTGTGTGTGTGTGTGTGTGTGTGTCGCGTGTGTGTGTGTGTGTGCGTGTGTGCTTTCGTGTGTAAGTGCGTGCGTGCGTGCGTGCGTGTGTGTGTGTGTGTGTGTGTGTGTGTGTGTGTGTGTGTGTGTGTGTGTGTGTGTGTGTGTGTGCGTGGGTGCGTGTGTGTGTGTGACGTGATCAGATAATGGAGACAACGTGGAAATTTTCCATGGTATGTTTTCCAGCATGATTGGTGCTCCTATAAATTGCTCATAACGCATCCTCATCCACTTACACAATTTAATGTTTCGGTATTAGATCCGAAAAGGAAACCACACTTAAGAGGCGATATGAATTATGTTATCATTTATCTATTATTATCAAAATAAAAACATTTAAAATAAATACCAAAAGCACATCATCTATAGATATATACATGTATAACATAAAAATAATACTAAGGTATGCCATTGCAAAAACAAATGTTAATGACGATTGATTTGTAAATATGATCAGTATTTAGAATAAAAGTATTCTATATCTTTCAATTCTGTTCTTTCAGGGTATTGTCCGATCTATAATCGTTATGCTCGACAGATTGATTGCAGACCCTTGTAAAATCAGCAAGTATTGGGGATTGTCCGACGACATTAATAAAATCATATCAAGGAGTTATATGTAAGTTATATTAGAACGGAATGTCAATCACACAGTGATTTGTTAATTACAATTAGCAGGAATAGTATGGTTGTAATTAATGAAAATTCCTAAACATAACGCAAAATCCAATAATAGTGTCAGATATGTAATGGCGGCCAATTTTCATATTAGTTATACAGTAATTTCTGTTTCTATACTCGAAATTAAAGTTCACCGATGAAATGAAAAGTCACATTTACTTAGAAGAGATGTATTTGTAATTGAAGTATTATATACTTAGTAATTCAGTATTTTTTTTTTATTGTGGTGTATATGATATGACTGTTACCACCTAACATACTTATGTTGACAAAAGCTGAAGGTAAATATAATATGATATTCACATCTGCAAAACCCATTTACAAATGAACATGGCAACAACTACTGGGCTGGTAGTCTTCAAATGTCCTCAGTTCTCAAACTGCACTTACCTTTCATGATTTTGAGGAGGAAACATATAAACTAATTCTGCAACTTGCCTTATCTGTTATTGATGGTATACTCTTGATGGAAAGTATTGATCATGTGAGAAAAACTTCAGAAATATAAACAAATGTTTGAGTATATACTGGAATTTTGAAAACCATACATAGTATTTGTCCAGTTTGTATAGGAGTATCATAAATACAACATATTTTATGTTAATGACGAAACATAACAAGAACCTATTGTATCCGTATTCTCTTACGATATCTCCCACGTCATCGTATAGAGTATAAACCCTTTTGACTCCCCAAAATATTATTTCTTTCAGCTTGTAGGAAATAGATGATTAAGGGGTGGGTATTTCAACCAATTTTGATAGTATTTAAACATTTGCTTTTGGCAGTAGATGTGGGTTATAATAAAATAAACATGTAGAGGTTGATATGACATCCCTCATCAATCTGTATACATTACTCAAACAATTTTGTCATGACAGATAGGTATATGTATGGTTTCTGGATGGATATATTGACCATTATAAATATATTTAAACATTTTCAGATAGCAGGAGTGCTGATAACTCTTAGGAACTTCTATATTTCATTAATTCCATCCACAATTTACGAGATATTGAATTGCAGTTGGTAGGGGTGTGGAGATGGCAACTAGGATCAAAGGACCCGACCCCTAAGCCATTTATAATCATGTTTTGTCCACACTTGACATGACAAACATGGTTTATAAACTGCTTAGGGGTCGGGTCCTTGACCACTTTAGAAATAGCTTAACAATATATATTAGGGTGGATATCACCCCTGGATATTTCTTTATGTTTTGCTTGATGTGTTTTGATCATGTAAGAAATATTTTACATTCTTTAGATTTTTTAAGTTTTGTGTAATTTTGAAAAATAATTTCAAGTTCATGATGCACGATCAAAGCGCTGAATTCACCACTAGATATTAGTGTTTAACATAAAAATGGAAACCTAAGTAAATTCTGAACAGTAGTTACGAGAATTTACTAGACAGACAAAGTACTGGCAAAAGAAGAAGAAATATTTAGCAAACACAAAAAATTGAGCAAAACGTTTTTATTGGGAGAAATATTCATGAATTTCCTATTTAGATTTAGTCAGATGAAGAAGGTTTTACAGATAACTTTGTAGTCAATTTTTTTAAAACTTCTTTATACACTTTTTTATTTTCAACAGACAATGGCTGTTTCCAAATGCCATTTGCGTAAGTACTGCATTCAGATCAGAAATTAAACTATATAATAATACTTTATTTTGTATCGTTATTTCGTTTTACATATACTTAAGATTTGATGAAAAGGTACAATATCTAACCATATACGACCTTTGAGTTTATATTCAAACGTGATCTGACGATGACACATTGCGGAAATAATTGACGTTGTGTTTTTTTTTTTTTTTTTTCGCGAACTAAATATCTTTTAATTCTGACCATTGTATCATTGATAAGGATAAATAATAATATTGATATTGAATGTACATGATGAAATATCTGCACCTTCGTTTTTGGTGCATAAAAGGACCGCAAAAGCCCGGTCTTCTGCCGCACAACGAACTCGGGCGTAATTATGTCAGTCTGTGCTTTCAATAACCAATACATATCATGATTTTAATGTAGAGAAATGATAATAGATAAAATATGAAAAATATGAAGAGATGCATTTTATATTGTTTTCCTTTTTTTTTCTACAGCCATGTCATGGACAGGGAACCATTCTTGGATGCACAGAAGTGTCCTCGTGCTCCGGAACTTGATGATGAAAACGTGACAGAACCACAAATGAATACAGATGAACGTCGATGTGTTCAAGAATCTGTACAGATAAACCATGCGTTTGACATGTAAGAAATTGTTGATCGTTATGAGATAGTATGCAAATCGCCAATTTAAAAGAGACCTTTATGTTTATTTATCTACATGTAAAGAAACCTTAAAACATAACATGTCAAACATTGTCGTTAGCTTTGATTTGATTTGAGTTTTTACGCCACCTCAACAATTTTTTCAGTTATATGGTGGCGGCCATTTTTTAATGGAAGAGGAGAGAACCGATCAACATGTACTCTTGTGAAGAGACCAGCCAGGCCTTTGTAAACTGGCAAACTTCATCCCAAACACCACTTATGTTCCAGGTGGAGCGCAAACCTGCGCTGACCAGAAGTGAGCAACTTCATGAATCAAAGCGCCATGCTCTAATCATTCGGCAATGGAGGAGGTCCCTTACTTTTGATATCAGCTTTGCATAACATTACAAATATGTCTTTTTTTAGTTTGATTGTTTGTTTTAACATCCCGTCAAGGAATTTTTTATTTATTTTGAGATGTCACCGGCTTTAGGTTATGTGCTACATATTTTTCGCCCTGTGCCTTGGACTGACGCAGATGCAGTGAGGGTTCTTTTGCGTGCCACGCTTTCCGTGAATTTCACTTTGCATGACGAGCGCTTGGCGAAGGAACAGTCACTACATTTTTTAAAGTCTTTGGTATGACCCGGTTCGACGAACGCTCTACAGTAACATGAATATCAGGTTTTCGAAAACATTGCATCGATTAATACATATATATATATATATATATATATATATATATATATATATATATATATATATATATATATATATATATAATATATATATATATATATATATATATATATATATATATATATATATATATATATATATTGATGAAGTCAGTACCTGTTGAAGTTATCCAAAAGAAAAACATATATAAAATACCATGATGTATATAAATAGACGATATGCACTTGTGAGCAAACACCACCAATGTATGTCCATATCAAAAAAAGAGGTAAACTATTTGATTGCATCGATTTCACACATTTTATCTGTGTTATATGTCAACAAAATATCATGGAAGAATCTTCCGCACTTTGACTTGCATTTTGCTTCCAAGGCTCACCAGTTCCAAGAGTTTTGGCATTTGATTTCGAACTGTGTACACGCTGTCCATTATTTCTGTGACTGCGGTGGTCTTGTGGTCTTGTTGTAGAGTGGTCAACTTGTTAGTGGGAACCACCGGGTTTGATTTTCGGACCCTTGTTATAATAAACACTTAAAATGGTATCGTTATACTTAGGTCGAACACACGGAATATGTTTAAAACACAAGAAATAAAGTTTTAACAGGCAGATGGTCTAAAAGACAATATAAAAATATGTGAACATCTGACAGTCATGGATCCCCTGCAGATTCAGAAGTGAGATGACGTATTGTGACGGATTAGGCATTCGATAGCGACCAAGGTATCATTAACGGCAAGGGTGGTACGTGAAAAAAATCGTTATTGTATTATTATCGTTAGTCCATACCGCAGGGCATCATTTATGACACTTCACCTAAATCTGATAATAAATAAGTGGAACAGTTTTTTGTGGAATGTAAACCAGTGATATAGCAAGACAAATCTACTCCTGTATGTCATGGTTTAAAAAAAGGCATTTGTTTCAAATCCAAAATTTTCTTTCCCGATACATATATGGTAAGACGCAGTAAACACCATACACTGCTTCCAGGTGGCCTGTGTGCATTAGTTAGAAGTCGATCAAGACGGACTTATCCTTTCCACTGATATATAATATATTATCTGGTCATTACTGATCTATTATCAATTCTTTCATTATCTTTTTTGAGCCAGCTTTATTTTGGAAACAGCAGACATTAATATAAACAGTTCATGATTATAGCACTTTGTATGTATCTTCTTCATGGGGGATATGGTATAGAATTTATATTATTAAAATGAATTACATGCTAAATTGACTGCTTGACATGTATATAAGATTTGAATATAAAATTCTTTAATGTAATATTCATTTTTGTTTATTTTTTAGCGCATTATTGGTCATGGTTATCCTAAATACAACACTCGTAGGTGTTTTATTAATAAAACACAAAATTATACACCTAAAGGTATTCATTTATTCTATCTATTCTTCTATCCAGCCTCTGTCTATCGCCCTGTTGTATATCTATCTGCCTGTCTGTCTGTCTGTCTGTCTGTCTGTCTGTCTGTCTGTCTGTCTGCCTGTCTGTCAAAGTTCTACATTTTTCTAGATATAATTTTGCGGTAATAGTTATAAATGAAAAATTGGTTTAATATTGTTAAAATCATGTTTCAGATAATATGAATGAACATTTTCAATCCATAAATAAACAAAATAAGACAAACTCAGACTTCTGGGCATATAGGCCGACTATCCACACCCGTTGCAAATGTTACATGGGATTCTCTCAAGCTTTCGTTTTTATTCGGATTACCTCGATTGTTTTCTTTTTTTTTTTATTTAATAAACATTATATTTAAAATGTCTAATAATATTCGATATGTAGCTTTAAAACACCTACAAACTGTATGCACTTTGTATTTCTAGATCCCAAGAGATCTGGCGTATTCCCATCGACAGAGCTTCATCAAAGTAAACCGCCCGTGCTAGCTCTTTCAGAATTTACTGTCGTCCCCTATATGCCGTTATGTCAAATGTATTTGAATAACATATTTACACTAAATACGATTTATCATTATTATAAACAATATTTTGTTAGCTTTAAGTAGTCTAAACAGTTGTGTGCTACGTATATTTAGACATTATCATACGTGGATTCCTATAAAGGGACGCGAGTCGTGATAAATCAGGTATTGAAAGACGTGTATTTCTTATCTTTAATATAATCGTCTATTCACCAGCAGGTATACTTGAAAAAGGAATTAATTACGCTGGAAGTAAAAGCGAAATAGAAAGAAAAGGTAGCAAGCAAAAAATGATCAGTTTTCAAAGGTCTATAATAAAACTAAATATCCTAAATTGTCAGATAGACGCTCATGACAGTTATCGTTATAAGAAATTCCACACACATGTACTAAAAACGTACTCTTCCTGATTTTGCGAGAAAAAAGGAATATAAATCAATCAAATTAAAGTCTTGTTTCGTCTGCAAATTCACGCAAATCACTAGACTAAAATTCTGCACCGATTCTTTTGTTTCGTTTTGGTAAAAGTAGGGTCGGAAATTATTCGATATACGTATACGGAAATCCTTACTACTCTTCTCTTTACTTGGTCATTTTACAAACTGTGTAAGCAAACGTCGGAAGACGTACATAATACATATTAATAAGAACACCAGCCTGCCGTTACTATGGGGGTATTACCATTTCTACGATATCTATAATAACTTAATTGGTATTGGTATAACATTTAACGATCTATCTGCCATCATCGCACTTTTTATATTTCTCAAAATATTGTCACTTTTAGTGAAAACTTTGTAAATCATTCATAGACCATTTCAAATGACAGAAAAGGTTTTGGACATATGTATTAGGCATTTTACATGGCATTGTACATGGAATTGTACATGGTATTTAACAAGAATATACTATTTTTACCGCGTCATCACTCTAGAAAATATTATAAACATAATATTAAATTTATACTGCTCAGGACGATTGCTTCCGTCAACTTACTTCATTAGCTGAGCACCGGATTTAAACATATTTTCTAAAGAGAAATGATTTACAAAAAATTAATGTATTGTATTTTATGTATGTTTTAGCCATTTCCATAAGTATGAAGTAGTTACAGCGAATAATAATATTTGTTTAATAGGAGAATCAATAAGCATCAGTCGCTTAATGTGTTCTGTAAAAGTATTTTGAAAAAAAATGCTTTGTTTTGATTACCAAAACATCGTCGAAAGTTTACATGAAGACAAAATGTTGACCATACACCTGACAAGAAAACCTTTAAAGACAATATCAAAGCGAATGATTTAGGTAAATGAAATACATTTTCCACACGCGTGGACTTAAAGTTGATAATCGTTGCAATTTTGATAAATCTGAACACATAAAAAAGTAAATATTATTTGAAACACTTATTCACAAAAATGGAAATCGCAGATATAAATAGTTAGTGTTAGGACACGAAAAAACCTGATTTTATGAAGGAGCAATCCAATACCAATAACAAGTACATTATAGACGATAATATTTATATGTTAGAATTTCTTATGAATACTTCCGTGGTGTTTGCGGGAAAGATTTTCTAGCGATTAGTCGACATTCCAATGGGTACCAACTGTGCTCCTGCCCTGGTTTGACAACTTTTTATATTCATATGAAGCTAAATCTATACAGTTTTTGCTCTCCACTGAAAAGTAACATTTCGGTTAAAAAATTCTACAGATTTATACTTTGGTATTCTTATACTTTCATATTCAGCACGCGTAAATCCACAAATGGGGCATCTGATAAATAGGGTTGTCTGTTCCTAGAATAGTCTGGAAAATTGCATATTTACATGATTAAAAACAGATCATTGTTATGGATTGCCAAATCGCATGAATGAGTTAAACCTAGTTTTTATTAGTCAAACATAATATTTACAATTAAAACTACTTTTTCTCAGTGAAACATTATTCTCAAGTTAATTTTGATTATGAATTTAACTTATAATTTCCCCAGTTAATTCTATTTTTTGTCACCCACATTGAATGAGAAAATTAGCCTAACTCATGATGCATGTCAAAATCTCAATGCAGAGTTAAACCTAGCGTATCTAAAAAAAAAACCTCGTTTTCTCGATATGAATATATTTGGTCCCAGTTAAATCTTGTTTTTCTCAGTTGTTCTAGTCTTTTGTTCCTAAAGCAACTAGGTGTAATTCCTTTTTGTTGTTTTGAAGCAATTGAACTAAATGTCTACACGGCTCACATCGGACGTTTACTCATCTTTTTGTTTGATTTTTTTGACTAAATGAAGGTATAATATCTTACTCTAGTTGTTGCGTATCCTTTTTCCAATAATCTCTCATTTGTGATCGTACTTAACCTTGGGAAAATATAAAAAATCATGGAGGGTGGAAATTACAATGTTGCAAAGTGTCATCATTGAGGACTTGTTCTGTCTCGTGTTTACTGTGTAGAAATTATCCAGCAGTTTCGAATATCCAAAAGTTAAGTTAGACCTATCAGAGATTAACTTGTTAACAGTAAAGTGTTCTTTCTTCAAAATCTCTGTCGGACTAACAAAGAAGAATTACTGATGAAGTACAGATATATATTAGTAGAGTTGCGAAAACTCTTTATGTGAAATATCGGCAACTTTAATAGTGAGATTAAATGAGACAATATTGGGATTTTCTGATATTGAGAGTTTGTCATGTTGGCAATTTTTTTTCTCAGTTAAACCTAGGTTTTCGTCAATTAATGTGGGTGACTGGGAAAAATCAGCTTAAACTGGAGAAACATTAAGTTAAACTTAGAGTAACTGTTTAACTCCATTTTATTCGTGGAAAGCAGGATAGTACTCGATAATAAAACGTTAATCTATAAATATGTTTTTATACAGAAAGCATACATAGTCCATTTAGATACCAAAAAATCAATTATATAAATTAAAGATGTTCTTTATAATAATGATATGAATAATATCAAACATTAAAAGTGTTAATAAGGATACAACTCACCTGTAATATTAGTAATATTTGTGTTAATTAAATTTGGTTTTGATAGATCGTAATGATTTCTCAGATAATTTCTTTTTTTTTTTTTTCATTTTAGAATTTGAAACCAGAGATTATCGGATCAGAAAGACGAACAAATCAAAATATAAAACGATGGATTGACTCGATTAATCCGAATTCTGCAAATCCTGAAAGCAATGGTGCCGAGTTATCACCTTTATCAAGCTTTAACAAAGAGGAAATCACAATCTAATGCACAACGTATCAAATGTCGTATATAAATTTATATTAGGTATATAAACATGTTTACAGTACAATATCAGTTGAGGTAATGCAGAGAGAGAGAGACAGAGAGAGAGAGAGAGACAGAGAGAGAGACAGAGAGAGAGAGAGTGAGAGAGAGAGAGAGAGACAGACAGACAGACAGACAGACATACAGACAGACAGAGAGTAAGAGAGAGAGACAGAGAGACAGACAGACAGAGAGAGGATGGGAGGGAGAGAGAGAGACGGGGAGAGAGAGACAGAGAGAGAAACAGAGACAGAGAGACGTATCCAAGGAAAACAAGGGAACAGTTAAATAACTATGCAACGTATTATATTTTTTTTACGTTTCGAATCAATCTAGTATGGCTTGTTTTATTGTTTTATTGTTTTCTTTTCCTTTCTCCGAATTTGAATAGCTTTGGTTATTTCTGTAATGGGATCTGAAGCGTCATTATTTTCAATGATGTCGAGGACCATCGGATGCTTATTATTATATGCTTATTATTATATGTATCTTTTTTCTGTATCTAATACTAAATTAAAATCAGCAACAATGTTGCGAATTGCATGCATTTTGTTTTCTATGTGTTTATTTATATATCTTTAAATATATATAGGTATGCGTATATATATATATATATATATATATATATATATATATATATATATATATATATATATATATATATATATATATATATATATATATATATATATATATATATATATATATATATATATATATTATATATATTGGTTAAAACTTTACAACATATGTGTGTATACAATAACTTGAAAAAAAGAGAAAAATCATTAAGTTCGTTATCCATGTTATCCGTGTGTATTTTTACAGTTCCATTTGCATATTGGGATCTAGCAAAAGAGACATGGGTAGAGAAGGTAGAGAGGGTAAGAAAAGTGAAATTTTGATTTTAATTTAAAAGACGTGGATAGTTGAATACAAAACAACAATATATATATATATATATATATATATATATATATATATATATATATATATATATATATATATATATATATATATATATATATATATATATATATATATATATATATATATATATATATATATATATATATATATATATATATATATCTATATATCAATATGGCACACAATGCTGCATGTCAAAAATCCCATGTGATCAAGATAGACATAAATACGTGTAACTATTTCTTTGTCAAAATAAACAACAGGTGTAAATTGAAAAATTAAAATTAAATCTGTCAGTATAACGCGTATGTGCATAACATTTGTATACATTAATGCTGAATGGCAGAGCACTAAGATACATTCTATAACACTGAGTGACTGACATTGGCAGTAACCAGTATTAAAACATGTGAGCGAATACAAGAAGAGAGAAAGGGAACATTGAATATAATTTAAAACCCGAAAAAAATGTCATCTAAGACGCGCTTTGAAAATTAAATGAATAGTAATATGCATGATATAAAAACCTTTTATTTTCCCATTAATTACGGTTCTGGGTGATTCTTAGTTTTCTATTTATATGAGTTTGAAGATTTAACAATGTTTTTTACTCGTAAAGACAATGCATACAAATGGAGCTCCATAATATTCAAGGTTACCTCAGATGAATAAGTTCAACACATGGGCTACTGTCATCTCTTATCCATCACAACTCGTACCTAACTGAATTGCTTGACTCGTACCCATGTTTTACCTGACTCGTGTCCATCGATTAACTCATTCGCGCCCATCGCCTGTTTGATGATAGGATTATTTATGAATGTATACATGTATTTACCAACAATTTAATTACCATAATGTTGTTTTGTATTGAAATGACATGCAACTATATGTAGAAATGAATTGCCTTCAGAAGTTCTTCGATGACAGAGGTTTTGCTCAGTTCACACAACTTGACAGGCGGATTTACCTTTTGATTATCTTACGCATGCTTCTTCTTGATTTTTGGTTATGGCGATCTTTATGACAAACTTAATATTTCCCACTGGATACTCGTAGGTAGGATAACAAGAAAGACAGATCATTCTTGTCAGTGTAAATTCTTGTCAGTGTAAATTTAATGTCGTTATATATTACCTAAAACGTGTACGTGTCCAGGTCAAGAAAGGGTTTATTAGACGGCATCCTTCCAAGTTATATATTACCTTATGGATATAAGGTCAAGGGGACATTTTCGACCTTTTGACAAAGAAATCTTGGTTTCGAGAAACAAAGACATGTAGAACCCCGAATACGTATAGCTGTTTCTATAGATTAGCGACAGCATACTCGTAAAACCACGGTCCGGATTCGATATGTAATTGCATACCCTTGGTTTCATGTACACGAATTCACTTGTAACTAATGAATATTAATAAAGGAGTAGTGTGTTCAATTTATAAAATCACAGAAGTTATCGCAAAGTCCGTTGATCATTGGCTGAGGCTTCATGAATAATTAATATGCTTGAGCGATTCCGGGCACATGAAACTACGGGTATGAAAGGGCATAGCGATTCCGGATTGTGATGTTACGACAATGGGACTACCTATACAGTTTACAGTTCATGGCAAATTAAGGAATCGCTAAGTAGATTTTTTTTTCAGTTATGTATATAGAAAAGTGTCATGTCAATTATTACTGGTTTTAAAGGAACCTTTACGGGACATACAATTAGTAACATTGTCATTGTCCGTTATAAACATTTTATGCCATCGAAAACATCGTAATTTTCAAACGAAATTGACTGCATGGAAACACCACACAATTGGCATGTATATAGCTATAAAGTCAGCCTACTAAAACACGTGTAACTTTTACGACATGGTCATTATTAACTGCTGAATATATACTTGAGTTATTTGTCTATGGTAAAATCCTGGGTCATTTTTCTATGGTAACAAATATATTACCGTGCCTTTTATATATCGGTAAAAAGGTATCTGGAAACGGGTAATTTTCCCTACTGGTATTAGTCAATAAACCTTTTGTAGAGTTGATTCTTTCTGTTACCAATTGCCATAATAGTATTCAACTTCAGAGGAATCTCAATTAAATATTTAACCTTATATATGTGTGACCTGGGTTATAAATACCACCCAGTGCTGAATGTCAGATGTGAAAAACAGCCTACAAGGAAGTGAAGGCACTTGTAGTCGTTACAAGAAAGGATTCCAACATCTATTAAATCCCAGGATAAGAACTGAGACAAGTTGAAGATGTCATTAAATGTTGTCAATGTAAATATTACTAAACCGGAAGCGATCTTGACCGAGTTGAGGTCACATGATATGAACACTAACTATTCCGACAAAACTGACCGGAATGGAACAAACCGAAAAAGCGTAACGGGTATTCATGATTTCTACGTAGAAAGATGATCAAACCCGGGTAGTTTTTCTGTGTGCTTAAGAACTAAGTTATTGATGTAAGTATCATTCCTAGGTTATTGTGTACAAATCAGTTAAACAAAGGATACGCCTACGGTCAGTCAACCACAGGCATGACTTAGCCAAAGAGGTTACAAGTTGAGATGGTCACGAATTGAGATGGCTCCGTGTTTACCAACATTCCACATATAAGTAAATACGTTGCCATACAAGTAGCAAATAAACAAAACACAAAGCACAGAGAAAGAAGGGAGACAGATTCGATAAAAAAAAATACCCTGTGCGTTTAGAAACAACTATAGAGCCTAGGGGTGCCTTAAGGAAGGAAATGAAGCTGAAAACAAATTAATAATGTGACACCCTTCTTTGAATTTCCCCTGAAGCAACCTCAATCTGCCAAGGTTATTTATATATCACTTCTGTTCAATCGTTGAGTCTGAAACTGGTCGGAAAATACAAGTGTTTTCTTTTGTTTTATCTATTTAACTTGAAAGTGGTAAACGTATATGTATAGAAATATAATATTTTTGTTTAGAAAAATGAATATTCCCAGTTTTCAATGAAATAATTCCCACAATTTGACGTATATTCATGTTTGACGTGCTGTCCGTATCGATGTAACAGCAGTGGGCGGAACACGTGCTATCGCTAATTAGGGGTGTTTGCATCACGTTATTTTATAATGTTCTGACTAATTGCAGTGTATATTTGCTCTAGTTTTGATCAGTATGTCTTTAAATTGTATAATGTGTGAATCGGAGAAGGTTTTACGATATTTGATACAGTTCAATATAAGCCCGTCATGGGTCTTTAACTACTTGTTGTCTTGGACTTTGAACAACAAAAACGTAACGAGTTTTGTTTGTGATATCTTGAAATGTCATTGAGTGAGGGGTGCACTTCATGACGGCTGTCATATAAACTAGTGCGAACTATATGTTGATCATTGATGCATATATTCTAATTATAATAAACTTAATTGAAATTGCTGATTCGTTAACTTTTTAAAAAGAATATGACCCTTTCTATCATCCACTGATCTTATAAACCTTCACATATTATAAAGAAATACAGTGGAGACAGACATAAATGTATATGCAGCAGCAGTGCAACCCTCATCATCTAGGCTAGATGGTCATCAAAGCACCCTCTACCACACGATATTTACCCCTGTAATTCAGCGTCCAATGCAACTTCACTTAACATCAACATACCCGGCTACCCAGCCCACTGGTATATCGGAATGCTATATAAAGAAGTACTAATTGACAAACACCCCATCCAATGGTGGCTAAGGTACATTGAGGTGAATGTGATTGATGACAACAGGCTAGCATCATCGCAACAATCACTGAGGTACTAGCCAAATAATACAAAGTCCTCCAAAAAATATATAAATAAATAAAACAATAAACGACCTGATATGTTCTACTGAAGAAGCTGTGTCAGGTTTTTCTGTGTTTCGTAAGATAAGACCAACACTGACGAGGTCGTACTTGAATTAAACCGAACTACTGGATATCCCTCTCCAACAGTCATATGTTGAAATGTATCATAAAGCAGGGTTTAAACTGACAACACGCGCAGAATTATTGTCGGAATAAAAAAGTACAATGTACCGTACCGGGTCCACAAAGACAATACAAACGTGCCGAAAATTAATAGTGATGCAGGGATGAGTGTATATAAGGATCTCACTTGGGTATATCACAATGACATATGCATGGACATTGACATTATTAATCGACAAAATGTCGTCGATATATCTTAATGTCAAATTAAAGGGCACCGCTAATGTTTTTCTACTTTTGATTCAGCAGTTTCTGGATGAAGTCTTCTTCGTGTGAATACAGGAACAGGTTTACTAATAAAGGGTCACAATATGTTCCCATAGGACGGTTTGTTGAAAGACCATGTCACCGAACATTACAAATATATTGTCTATTAAAAATTCCAGCATGCTTTTTACACCAACTTCAATGTATCTATGTGTAGAATCAGAGTGGTGTTTGACAAAATAAGTATCCTGATAGCCAATCACTAGATCTTTAAATTTCCGGGTAGAACATTTAGTGAAAAAAAACAGTAGTCTATGATGCTAAAAAGTATTTCTTTTATTTTTCATGCGGAATAGTTGTGTAAAGAGTAGAGACGTCATATGTTTTGACAAAAGGAATTTGTAGGCTGATCTGTCCTAAATTAGACTTCGAAATCCGAAAATGAGACTTCGCCCATTAAGACAAAATCCTTATTACATCATAACGTATCTTTACAGTTACGTCATGTATATCCGTTTTAATTTTCGAATTGCTTAATAGAGCAGTATCAATATCTTACGAACAAACGTCACTAAACGGTTCGAGAAAATGGAACCGTTTCATTGGATTCAGAGTTACATAATGTTCTGAGCCAATGGTTTTATGAATTAAAAAATAACACCCCGTTAGATACCTCAAACGAACTTACGCTGCCGTCTCTAGTGTAACTATACAATATAATTCAGAGGGATTTAAACGACAGAAAGTGTTCCCACAATGGTGTACATGTAGCATTTTGTAGAAAGCATGTAGAGGTAAATATAGTTTTAGTTTCTATAAAGCGATACTGTTGCCCTGTAGCTCTCAGAAAAGAAGACATAAATGAGGCTTCCATGAGTATATCAACTGAGTATCATTTAACAATTGAATGAATAGTGATTGCAATGGCTGTTCCATTATTTTCCAGTTGTAGATAATAAGGAAAAGGTCCCTGTCTTAAAAAGGGCTATCCCAGTCTTTTGATGATGTGTATCTGTTATGCATACATCTATTATATGTTATTCATATATATTTTTATATTATATTTCATAATAATAGTTTATCGTTTGAAAATCTAAAGAACATACAGATCCGGTGCAACGGTTCCCGATCCGATACCATTTTTTAATGCATATATTCATGTTGGATTCTTTTATTTATTATTATTATTATTATTATTATTATTATTATTATTATTATTATTATTATTATTATTATTATTATTATTATTATTATTATTATTTACCGGGTGGTAGTGAGTCCAAAAGTCAATTATTGCTTGAAAAAAGTACGTCCATGAAAAAAAAATATCAATATGATAAAAATTGTCATGCTGAAAAGTTTGTATTTACTACCACCCGGTAAGTTTAACAATTTAAACATGGCTTTCAGTTTCAGTTTCAGTTTTAAATAGTCGTATTTACTACTTTCATCTGTTTGGATCGGAAAAAACAGGGGTTGATAATTTAGTTCCATACAGCAAATAGAGAACACACCTTTACGGTCGGAAAGGCAAATATATTCCTTCCATTTTTAGACAACTTCATGATCTTGTATGCATTACATGTTACCTTACATGTAGGCAGTTCAGTGGCGAATTTAGAGGGGGTTGCAGGGGTTACAACACCCCCTTTAAAGAATCCAAAACGGTCCCAGACTCATTAGGTATTCCGTAATGATAAAACATCTAACACCTTTCAAAAACTACTGGATACGCCCCTGCATTTTATGTATGATCATTGTTTCCTTGTCAAGCAAATTTATTTTTAAATAGCAGTATGTATCTCGTGTGCCTCATTTTGAACAAAATAAAGTAACTCTCTCTGTCTCTCTCTCTCTCTCTCTCTCTCTCTCTCTGTTTCTCTCTCTCTCTCTCTCTCTCTCTCTCTCTCTCTCTCTCTCTCTCTCTCTCTCTCTCTCTCTCTCTCTCTCTCTCTCTCTCTCTCTCTCGATCTCTCTCTCGATTAACACTGTTAAACACTTCAAACACTTCAAAAGCGTGAATTATCAAATTAAAACAACTGAATTAGGGAAAGTTACGTTCGTTCGTAGGATATTGATAATGCACTGAAATACTTATTAATACTAGATGTAATGGTTTGCTTACTTCTGTATTTTCAAAGTCCGTGTGTGGTCAATTTTAACCAGATTTGTATATTGTCTCGTTAGCATTCCATCTATTAATACTTTTTACCAGGCGATTTTATAACACATATCTTCATTTTAACGTCAATATTTTCACAATTATAATAAAGGCCACTTTAGAAATAATTTCTTCTTGAAGTTCATTAACTTTCCAGAACCAGATAATTCCCATGATATTTTATACATGCGTATTCAATGGACCTGTTGATGGCTTATTTCCAGCGATACTACATAGTCCATCTAGAAAACATATTTAAATATTCAACACATAAAACAAATTTAAAATTAGCAACAAGTAATCCTGCATCTCAACACGGAAATGATAGCAATTCATCATTGTGTGTCACACGTTGATATATTTTGATGATGCGGAAGTTGTCATATTCTATCCTTGCCTTGTAATAACAAAATGTAAAACTATTGTGCTTAAAAATATTGACACGACTAAGATCAAACTCTGAAATATGGAAATTAAACCCCTCTCATAACTATTAGATTAAAGTTATATATATATATATATATATATATATATATATATATATATATATATATATATATATATATATATATATATATATATATATATATATATATATATATATATATATATATACCTGGCTTTTTTCCCTTTCAAGTGTGATATAGAGTCATTTTGTAATGGCCAACAGCATTAACACATTAAACTGTAATGCTTTATCTAAATATACATCAGGTGAAATTCAGGTGTAATTCAAGTCGACATTAATGCAAAATGCTATATACTTTAAACATGAAAGTGTGTGTGTGTGTGTGTGTGTGTGTGTGTGTGTGTGTGTGTGTGTGTGTGTGTGTGTGTGTGTGTGTGTGTGTCTGTGTGTGTGTGTCTGTGTGTGTGATGGTAACTTTAATTCTAACTATGAAAGGAGCATTGACTGTGGTTTTCCCCTGTTTTACTACTTAGATCGATATACCATAATAAACAGAGATATGCACAGGCATACATATTCTAGAATTCTTATGTATTTTGCGAAAATTGCTCGAGAATTTGCAACTTTTTAATTGTAATTTATTAACTAACGTTTACTTTTTGTATATGAATACAACATTAGTACTTTTCCTGACCTTTTTCACAATTATATTGGAATATAAGCCGTTTATGCCAGTCCATAACAAGTAGTAAAAGTAGAAAATATCGAAACATGTTTTGGGGATAAATATAGCCAATGCCCCCCCCCCCCCTTTCAGTAAACGAAAATACGAATATAGTATACACATATCGTTTTGTGTCCATAGAAATAAACAACAAACCTGACATTTGCAATAATAATTTGAAAATCATGTAGTATCGGTATTCTCCACGTTTGTCATTTAACGTTATTTGTAATCTTTATCTTCCAGTTTATAGCAACATGTCTCACAATGTGAATTAATATTTAATGATCCATCATGATTTCCTCTCTACATCAAGTCTACAGATGGCGTTCTACATTGTTTAACCTTGCATGAGATGAGTTTGCTTCCTGTACGTTACTACTAGATTCTGTTTGACTGTAAGTGTTACCCACCGCTTCACGTTTTGATTTAGATTCCGTTATTCTCAACGTGCAATTGCGTCAAGATGTGAAATAGTAGATGTCTTCTGTTGAAGTTGATACACTTCTTTTCCTCTAGATATCTCATTAATATCATTTGCAAACGTGTTAGTATGTGAACATCCAGTGTCGAATTCGCAAATTTCATCATAATCAGATTCTTCTGTAATTTTATTTATTTCAACAGCTTGAGATCTCGCCTCCTGAGGTTGTTGATCTAAATAGATAAAATAAAAAGCATTGATTTCATCGGATACAACTATATGTTTTCATTTGGAAGTGTACTTGTTTGTAAAACACGAATTCAAATTTGTCAGTTATTATGACTAGAAAAATCCTAATTTTGAAGACTGTGTTTTAAGTAGAAAAATAACAAGACTGATAATCATAATATTCAAGATGATAGAAATACTAATATTTGAAATAGTTATGATCGATGATTAGTTGAGTATCGATCATATGACTACGTAAAAGAACATCAGAACGAACATTCTAATTTTAATTTTATTCTGTCAGTCTAACACTGTGTGGCCATAATTTCTTGACAAGTTTGCTATCAGCAATCTGGTAAATGACTAACCCCGGCCATATTCTCCACGGTAGACATTAGCCAAATCACAATTACGATTGAACTGAACTGCAAATTACAAGTCGATATTCAGCTGACGTTTAGGCGAAACCTCATCAGTAGCACATGCCACAACTTAAAGGATTATGCTTGTTCCTACTTATAAATCTCACCGTGTTTTCTTAGTATGCACTGTCTTAAAGACACTTTTGATAGATGTACACCAATCCTTTACATGGTTTCGTATAATTGTCAAGCAATGATATTTACAACTTTTAAACGCATTAATCCTCTATGTGTGATTGCGTTCTAGTGATGGTTTATATTTGTTTAATGACGATTTAATTAAAAGCTATTTTAATTATAAGATCACAAATATCAAAGTATTGATATTCAAATTGTAAGATACATACTTACATATTATTAATAGACAATTAGTTTTCAATAAAACGTATTAGTGTTAAAAAGGTAATGGAAGTAGTAAAAGTTGTGGACGAAACTTAAACGTGCATTAGTTGTGTTTACCAAAAAGTTTATTTACATTTTATCCAATTTTACTACTTGTACTTGATGTACAATAACAATTAAGAGCTATACACAGGAAAAAACATTATTATATTTCTATTTTTTTTTAATAAAGCAACGTCCAGTGCGTGTGTATATATCTCTTTTTGTTAATGTATATCAATTTTAGTGGTAAAAAGAGGAGGCAACACAGCTAATATTCAAACAAACCCTATAGATGCAAATGTTCATGAAGGTTTTTCGTCAATTTATGCTTAACACTTTCCACCCCTGAAAAGCAAGTTGGTATTCTCTTTTCTATTGTTAAGACCAGTCTATTATGGCCTGTAGGGTTGAACGGGTTAATTATTTTTGTAGTGGATAATTTTCGATATTCCATTAATATTAAAAAATATATATCTTTGTTCAAAGTATAAACAATAATACACTTACTATGTTGTGATTCACTTTCTTGGTCACTGGTTTTCCACTTCCTAAATAATCATGAACAAAAGATATATATTAAAAACCAAAGAGTCACGTGGGAAAGCAGTTTAGATACCAGGATTAACTATGATTTGCTACATGCTTACAAAGATGTAAATCATACTGAATGAAGATCAAGTAAAGTTAATATGAACAATAAGGGAAGCAAAACAATGTTACACATTTATAGTTTCACATCGGACAGTTCACACATATCAAGGAGGCACATCTATATTAGTTTGTCTATTTTGTAGAAATGTTATCTGGGATATATCTTCGCAGTGTTGATGATTTGTAAAGGAAAATATAATAGACGCTACATTTCAAGAAAGACAAAATAAAAAATATGTCGGCCGACTGTGCAATTTGTGACCCCAGAAGCAGGGTTACAAAGCCTCGAAGGAACTTAGAAAGTATTTTGTACATCTCTGATGTGCAAACTTAAGCTGGGAAAAGCCATAGAACATTCTGCCGGAATTGTGGAATCCCTGACTATGTAAGAGGAGGTTCTCTAATCAATAATTAAAAATGGGCGCCACCATAGCAATGAAAAAAAAAAATGTTTTGAGGCGTAGAGGACCATTCAAATAAATAAAGAATGTGTTTATTGTAACAGTTAGATTGTCTTCTACATTTGGTTTGTCCTGTTATGCAAAGTTTAAATCTTGGTGATATGTTTACAATTGATATTAGACGCAGCTCGATACAAACAGACCAACTAAGCATAGCTAGGAATTATTCTAATACCAGTGTGTATGGACTGTCAGCAGTATCATCACAATTATTACAACTCCCAATGGTATACCGAATAGTTGATACCAATATAATCCTTCGTTATAACCAGGCGATTTTGTTGTCTCCTGTTCAGTACTAGTAGTATCAATTATGTCAGAGGTACCTGAAGTTTAAAGATAAATATCTATCTTTAATTTAACATTGATATTTAAAATAATTGCTAGGTTTTTAAATAATAAAATAATTGTATAGGTATACAATAGGCAATGAAATAAATTTATTTTTTTATCAAAAAACATGTGTACCTGACACGGTTACATTCAAATCCATATGAACCTTCCAGGAATATAAATCCATATTTAATTCGGTTTCAATTGATGACATATTATTGTCAGAATCGAGTGTCCATAACGTTGGTATTGTTAATAATCTTTGAAATTAATATTAGTAAATATCACTTACTCTCTGTTTTGTCCTGTACACAACCCTCTCTGATATCACATATCTGGTCAGTTGCACAGTTGCATGTTCCCTTACAAGACACACCATAGTTTCCATCCGGACATGGTAGCTTACATTCCTCACCAAACCAACCTTTCGGACATTCTTAAAAAGTATGGTTTGATTAAAGTGCCTCCCAGCAACGAAAAAATAATGTAAGAGTTTGATACAAAAATGCATTTGTCGAAAATTTTAAATCGATCCGACGTCTTGTTTCCGAGATATAGGACAACAATTAATAGTAGTGAGTTTGCACACCTATAAAATGCACCCAGTCGGGGTAAGAGATAACATATTGGGGGATTCTAAACATGGTCATGGTTAATTGGTGCCTTGTAGTGAGGTGCGGAAAATTATCTGAAACTGGAAAAACTGTTTAAAAATGTCCAAAGGTTAAAAAGACAAGGCAGTTGAGGATTAGATTTGTAGAATTCGTATGTGCTGATAATTAAATCTTTTCGGTTTCAGTTTCTTTCTTATGAAAGGTCAAGTTTAAAGACCTAGCAGTGGATTTTCCCTTTTATAGTAATACATTTGCATTAAAAAGTAGTTCATATTTTAAATACTTGCATTTTCTGTCATATTATTCAAACCAGTTTCTACTTTTTTCTATTTTTTGAATAACCTATGTTTAGAAATCAGAATCCCCAAACACTACTAATCTTTTTTTGTCAGTCATAGCATTGCTTCAAATTATATGTAAGATGGTTGTTTATTGTTTTTATTGTTTTTCCTGAAGAAAAATTGAATAAGTACCGATAAAAAAAAACCAAAAAAAAACTCAAGTCCATTATAACACGACGAATTAGATGTGCAAATGGTCTCAACATAAAGAAGATTTACGAATCTCAAACGGGATAAGACCAGGTGTGCGGAAGGAATCAGCGTCTTCTGTTGGCATGCCACAACGGTGGCATATGTTCCATGGAAACATTTCTAGTTCGATGAACGGGTCAAATTCGCAAAAGAAGTCAAGTTTGGTGATGAGGTCAAGTTCAGTGAAAAGCATGGTTGGTGAAACGGAGTCACTGTCTGTGCCCGTGCTCCAGGAAATACGGGGAGGGGGGGGGGGTATGGTGGGAAGGTATATCTGGGGATAGGGGGGGAGGGGGGGGGGTGGTGGCTTCATAGGGGAATGCCCCTTTAAATCTTATCTAATATATCTGAACACTGCTCACTAATGTTTAAACTTATGTAAACACACCTGATTGAATTTTCCTCAGGTAAGAAGAACAAATTTGTCTGGTTATAATCTCCCGGAACGAGAGACTCGGATCGAATTCAAATTTTCGACAAATGCATTTTTGGATCAACCTCAGACTGTTTTTACAAAGTTATATATATATAGTGTTTAGGGTGCACTTTAATGCATGGTGAACATTTATATGATTCTTGTAAGTTACATAAGCATAGAAACTAAATAAAAGGCATCGGGAATTGATTTCTAGATGTATTTTCATGCATTTAATATTCCCGTTAGTTTTTCATATTAATACCTTTTTAAAATCAAAGCATCGTATTCTAATGGACTTAGAGCTTTCGACAATACATGGCATCTCTTCATTTGACATATCTGTAATACGTATAGTTACTTACCATATTGTAACATCTCTGTATTGTTGTGTACGCAGCCCTCTTTGACATCACATATCTGGTCAACTGTACAGTTACACATTTCCTTGCAACCAACACCATAGTATCCATCGGGACATACTATCCTACACTGTTCAACACAAATGAACCTATCGCGGCATTCTGAAATCGCATCCGTTATTGTCAATTTCTGTCACGCATGCATTAACATGAGCAAATTAATTCAAATTATTTTAAGAAACGAATGAAAATGTATTGTGAATTTCTCTAAATTGTCTCTATTGTTATTAATCATAACTATAACAAAAATCACATACCTACTATTTTGTTTTGTAAACATCCCTCTTGGACATCACATATCTGGTCATGTGTACAGTTTTTGCAATTTCGCCCTCGCAACGCACACCATAAATATCCATCTAGGGGCATTGTATCGTACAATCGTCTCCAAATGAACCTTTCGGACATTCTAAAAAAGTATAACTGATTTAATACCTGGTTAACTTTAGATAAAAATCTTCGCGTCATTTCAAGAAACAAAAATGAGGTATGATTAATAAAGAAGGCTTAAGTATGAATTACATATTTTTAAAATTCGGATTTTGGCGAGTGATAAAAAGAATAGTATTGTTTAAATTGAAAAGAAGGTACACTACCTATGCATTTTCCCTTCACATACTTGAAGTGAATACAGCATCTCTTCTCATTACTGAAAATACATAGTACAGTTAATTTTGTAATACAATTTTAATAACAACTACAATAATAATAACAATAACAACAACAACAATAATAATAATACAACAATAATAATAATAATAATAATAATAATAATAATAATAATAATAATAATAATGTGTGACACGGTGGAAACTTACCTTTCCTTGGGATCGCATATTATCTCACAATTTACGGAAATGTAAATAACGCATAACAAAAATATGGTACAAAGAAGAATGCCAACACTTCATGATTATTAATCATTCGCCTGTAAATGTTATGAACTGTGATCAGTAATAGTGTAACGCCTGAATTATAAATTATATAATTTATTTCCTTAAAGGCAAATTAAATCGACATCGACATCATATCGATGAAAATATATACAACAAACAAGGGAAAACAATGATTTAAAGAATCAAATATAAAAGGTTTTAACGGATATAGGTTAGAGCATGTGTCGTTAATATTGCTAGATTATGTCGGAACGGGATGTTCAAAATCAGAGAAACAAGTTTCGTTATGAGATTTAATTTGATTTGATTTTAATTTTTGTTTTACGTCACACTCTTTACTTTTCTATCATATGGTGGAAGGGAGGACCCATCTGCAATGTTCAAGCAAGAGACCATCGCCCTTCATAGTTATGAGATTTAACACAACACACACACACAACACAACACACACACACACACACACACACACACAAACACACACACACACACACACATACACATGACGTATTATATTATAATATATAGATATATTTATATATATACTATATATATTATATAATCATATATATATCATACACTACAAAATGCAGCGCTTTTTCATCTCTGATACAGGATGCCATTTATCACATACGCTTGTAAATCAGTCCTCCCTTTATCATACTCGTACCCCAGTAACCCTTTATCGCACCCCATTTGGAATGCTTCTTGTACCTTCTTGTATTTTTATTATTCGGAGCACCTCGATTATTTTCCGCTTCAGACAAAAACATGCATCTTGCATAAACGCCAGGTTAAGCACATTCCGTAAAATATTAGGCCCGATTGTGAACCTTGTTAAATGAAAATGTGAAGGAACCAGTGTAATGATATTATGTAGGTGGGTTCAACACACAGCAAAGTTGTGCATTTCATATTTTTAGATCTACTCTAAAGTGTACAATGAGTACTATGTACCGTTGGCTAGGCCTATTCCCTTCAACACAATGTTCTGTCATGTTCTGCCGTGAACAGTCTGACAACAGGGTTGCTTGAATGTTCTTTTCAAAGTTTCTGTAGGGCCCTACCGTTATATAAATCTATCCTAATCTATACTTATTCTAAAATGCAAATTATTTCAGCAAAACAACATTCAGGATTTGTATGTTGTGTAAACAGTATGTGTACTCCGTAATTTTACCAAGATTTGCCCACATATACTGTACTGTAGAAACGCAAACTGCTATAGCACAGTAAATTTAAAGCAATTAAACATATAGTTTTATCGTTGATACATGCGTTATAGTATTTGTCTATTTACCAGTAGATTTTTAAATATATGATAAAAACAACAAAGCATGACAAAATTTGTATAGCATGCCATATCAACACGAGACTCCAATATCATATGATATTGGAGTATCGGGTTGATATGGCATGCGATACAGATTATGCCACGTGTTTTTATATATAATATATATAACTATACTATAAATAATATATATAATATATATAATTTATATAAATATATATATATTAATATAGTCATATATATATATATATATATATATGTATAGTTATGCTATATATATATAGTATATATATATATAGAATATATACATTGTATATATATAATGGAATATAAGCATTATTTTTACTGATATTTTAATTGATTTGCAGTGCTTTGATTGACTTAATGAAAAGTATCAATATAAAGTGTGATATATTTCATTCAGCCAATCAAAATACAAAGCCTAGCCTCAAATGAAAATCCGAATAATTTATTCGATCTATAATGCAATGATAATTGTCAATTCATTGTTTGATTATAAAACGATCGCATTTGCTAACAAATTCCAATAAATGGTGATGCGGAGGTAAAATCTTTTGAACAGGTACTGTAGAAATGACGTATCAAGAAGGGATTTTCGTGCGAGTCTTTAATTTTATGTATCGAATCTAAACAAAATGGCTTTGCACCAACTGTTACAGTCTCGAATAAAAAGCAGACGATATTATGTTTAGATTAAATGGGTTTAAGTGGTCTAAAGGCAGTGGAAATGTTTTGTGCATTCAATCTGTCTAGGTCAACAGTTTACACGTTTTTGGAAAATATTCACTGGGGATACTGTACAGAAAATGAAAATCGAATTGAGCGAACTGTCAATGTCTATCTGTTATCTTTGAGACATTATTCTCATAAAGTGTAACTGTGCATGTTCACGGTAATATTTATTAGAGTAATTGTATTTAGGATCTTGATTATTTTCATGGCCAGTTGTGGCGAATGATTCCAAGATATTACCACTAGATCTTAATACCGCATCGGGATCTGCCCGTATATTATGTCGCCCTAAGTGTGACATGTCAATTGAAAAAGGAAACTTCAGATTCTGTCTCAACCTTCCAACTCATCAGGCCTCAATATCATAACAAGGATATGAATGATGCTTCAAATTAATCTACAGAATAAATTACACTTCTTCAGAAACTTCAAATGCATTGTTGCAGATAAGTGACATACTTCAATCAAAACGTAGTTTGTTTACATTTCACAAGCCGTAAACTTGTGTAGAACATTTAGAGTCAGACGAAACTTAACTGAGAAATGTAATAAAAAAAATATTTAACAATTGCTTTTGAATGAAATGCTAATTACATCTCGTAAGACAGGGGAATACATATGTAACACCGGCGCGACGTTCTCGTGTTAAATATGTATTGTCTTGCCTCGCTTGATGGCATGGTCATTCAAAAACAATTATATAAATATATCAGTATTTAAAAATCTGAACAACCAAAGACTGATACCCAAACTTAACAGTCTTTGAGCCACCAATAACCCATGTCCCCCAATGGGGGTTGGTATTTTGAAAGTTATGATTTTTTTTTTGGCCGTTGGGGTATTTAGGAGTTTTGGAGTAAAAATACAGAAAACTAACAAAAATCGCTCAAAATAAAAAAAAAACTTAATTAATCCTTCATGTATGGTCTGTTTGCAATGAAAGCATATATCTATCTATCTATCTATCTATCTATCTATCTATCTATCGATATATATATATATATATAATATATATTATATATATAGTAATACCTATATATATATATAGTATATATATAGTATATATATATATAATATATAGTAATTCCTTAAACAATGCGTGATTTTTTTTATCTGGATCACAAAGGTCATTAGACCCTTTCATGTAGCAAAACCGCTTCTGGTTTCCAATCAAATATTTCATTAGACCCTCCGTTATTAGTGATCTACTCTACTACTACTGCTCAATATCGTGAATAGTTTCTCTCAACGGTAACCTATTATGCTTTATAGTCTTCAACGTTGTTGACTTATCAGAGATTGACCAATCAGTTTTCCATGGTTAACAAAATCTTGAGACGCTTTAATTAAAGAATGTCCTAGATCAAAGTGATTTACAATTATCGTGAATATAGATTCTACTAGTCGGCAAGTCAAGATATAAAAAAAAAGTTTGATTAAACAAGAGAGAAAACGTATATATATTTGCACGAGTAAAACGATACGTCGCACCATAATAAGAACCTGGTGGAGTATGCCAGAAGCAAGGAAATACTAAAAACGATTAATGGTACATACAACGGATTGTGACATACAGGGGTAAACCCTTGGTGACATGTACCTACCTTTTTCCTCACCTAAAACATGGAATATCAGATATATGAAATAAAAAAAAAAAAATTAATCTTGACTATCGATTATCAAAAAACTTCCTCTATGTGGTGAACGATGGATGATGTTCAGCTTCACCATGGTTGATGAGAATAGACCAGATGTCATAATATGCTGAGCTATTAGACGGCATTCGCTTGTATAATAAAAACATGTAATAATGATAACAATTCCAGCTCCGAAATATGTTCACTCCTAGTAATTTGTTTTTATGATGCAGAAAAAAACATGATTAACAATACCAACGCTGTAGCCTCACAAAGGTCAAAATAAATACTTAAGGGGGCATTAGTTGTGTTTAGCGGTAAACTAAATCGCAACTAATACCTCCAAAATAACAGTGAACTGAGACAAAACATTCAACTTTGAAACATTAAAAACAAATTAATTAACATTAATATATTGTATAAATCTAGATCAATGCAAATTGTTTGTCATCATGTTTAACGGGAAATTCCTACAAGCTTACATATAAACCATGCAGGGCATAGAAAAAAGATACCAGTGAGGAACATAAAACCAACCCTTTAGTAAAGAAAAGTGAAGAAGAAAAACGGGGACTTGGGAACCAATATATTACTAGGACCGAGTTTGATCATTTTGTTGGCATGTGAAATCAAATACTGTTGTCGTTCTATTGTCTAACAATACAATTACGAATGCCTCTGGTGATCTTTGAATAAAACAATGATAACTGAAGCTGATATCTAATCAAATGATTTGAAGCATATTATATCAGAACCATCAAGCGAACTTGCACCTGGATATATATATGACGCAATTGTATATTTTGAAGTGACATTTTTACAATATCTGATCTCCAAAGGAAAGTAAAACGGTTACTTAACTCTCGGTTATAACTTTGGCATTATGTTTATAATATTAAATATTAGTTTACAAGCATAATGACGACGTCCGCACTGTAAAGTTCAGCAGAACTTCAGGAACTATCCGGGTCAGATGTATCGCTGTTGAGTATAAATGAAACTGACAGGAGATCAATGCATCTGCTAACTTACCTAGAGTTACTTCCTGTTGACTGAAAAGCCGACAGTCCAACAGCACAAGCTCCCTTTATTTTTTTTTTTTTTTTTTTTTTTTTCATTTTTTACATTTTTTTTTTTTTATACCATCTAACGACAATTTCAATTTCAATATCACGAACGTCGCGTTTCTAAGTAGTAATATCCCATTTTCTCCTGCCTATGCGTTTTCATTACACACTTATGTTGTTTAACGCTTGAAATAGTCGATAGAGAAGTTAAGGGGGCTTGGTAAACAATATGAAGCCCCCCTTTCAGATTATAAAAAAACCTCAATTGCCAAAGTGTAAATATCTACGGTGTCCAGGGTATGGTGGATACAAAGCTGAAAAAATGTAAAAAAAAAAACATGAACTTCTGGAAATCAAGAGGTGGGATTAGGTGCCATAGAGGAATCAGCATTCCCTATCGACCGGTCACAACCGCCTTTATTCCACAGTTAAATCAAAATGAAATACGTGAGGAACGAATCTTCGTCACAATTGTTACAGAGATCTCAACAACCGCCATCGAACAGGTGATGGCGATCTGTCCTAGACATCGGGATTCCATTGGCATATATTGGAAACGGACAACAATATGTTTACCTTTCGAATAACTTAATGTAATATTGTGAAATGTTGTACGGTGTATACTTTGAGATATCTATCACAGTAGACATAATTGTTTTCTGAGCTCAACTTTGTCGCTTTCTGTGGACCACTTATTGAGCTAAAGAGGAATAAAAAAATTACAATGGGGGGCGGGGGGGGGGTGGGCCCAACAGTTGAGGAGAGGATTATAAACATTGAAAATTGAGAAATGTTTGCTATTTTGGGGACCAGCATAGTATACTGTAACTGACCTGGAAGCGAAATATATCATGATTCTTTTTTACCCATTAAGTCAAATTGGCATCGAGTGATTTCGGCTCTTCGGAAATAAGGAAATCGGCACTTAATGTGGTTGAATCGGCACTTGGAAATACATGTAACATATCTGGCATGTGTTGATATGTATTAGAAACTATGAAAATGTTTATAACGGCACCAATGAAGATTTATCTCAATGGGTTCTAAAAAGTAATTTGTATGACCAAACGTAATAATTTAAGTAAAAACTTCGAATTAACTTACATTACATATATTTTATTTAGGCTTAAGCTATTATTGATAATTGCTATTATTCTGGTCAAACAGGCGTCCGGGTGTAATGAAAAGAAATAAAAGGAATCTAAATTTAAACACACACACACACACACACACACACACGCACACGCACACACACGTACACACATTTTAGTAGAGTAAGAAAAGTGTAAATTCGAATTATTCATATACATGTTTTACACAATACAGAATTTATATACATGTTATATGTCGATAATAACATTACTTGGAAGCAATTGCCGAAATTACTTGCACTTTCCAAAATTACTTGAGTTCTAAATCACCATGAAATAAAGTACCTATAGATTCTGTTTTATAGTACCTATGTCACTAGGTGTCAATATGCATAATCTCACGGAAGTGCCGCGAGAACCGTCTTGGCTCTACGGTAGAGTGTTTGCTTCGGAACCTGAGGGTCGCGGGTTCGAGCCTCGGCAGAGGTGACTGGTTTTCCTTGTCCTTTGGAGGTCCTTTGTCATATTGTAAATTTTGAATTTACTGTATGGGTGTAAATACAAAATTTACAACATGACAACAACATCACAACAACATGACACACCTGTGTCACAGTAGTTAAAAGGACCCTCACTGCCCAATGACCGTAAGTGCCGCGATTCCCCCCCCATGGGCCAACATTAATGAAGCCCTTCACTTGCTGGTATTTGGTGGACGTCTCCATATGAGTGAAATATTCTTCAGTGGGTTAAACGACAAAAAAACACACAAAAAATTGAGGTATCGATCGACGAAGTCACTACTGTCCATGTAACTCACTTCGAAAATAGAAACAATACCTAACTTAAATTTTGGAATCATTGGGCTGAATAAAATTCATATTACTGAGAGGCTATTGGCTGAATAACGTTTTTGATATTCTCTACATAATACAAAATTCCATGAAGATTTAAAGATAGGCGTCTTTGCAATGTCATAAGAAACGTACTCCTCCCCGCCCACGGACCAGGTTTTGTGTGCTTACCCGAGGCGGCATTTGTCAGTGGTCACAAATATTAACGGGCCTATCAAATGTACGCGGAAAATGTACGCTACTCTCCGGCAAAAAACAAATGAAAATAACCGATATACTACTAATTTTTGTTTAAACCATTATATTGCGAAAAACATTTAAGTCTTATAAAATAACACCAAAGTTATAGTTTTACCTAAAAGGGCAACACACACATGCCTCGATACGTGACCGTTTCTGTCGATAGGACGTCCATCAGTCAGTGGACGACGGATGAGCTCGAATCAAATGATAAATTCATATTTCAGAAAGAAAATAGTGGTATCATACAAGGCGAAATAATAACCCTAAATGCATTTCAAAATCTATCTTATAGTACACATTTTCAAAAAAAGATCATTGACAACCATAGTTTTGGGGGAAATTTAAAATTTAAATAGAACAATCCCAGCGAAATGTTACTTTAGTATAAAATAACTTAACATAATGCAAGGGCATTTTGATTTGTATATAAATGCTGCATACATATATCCCACATTTCAAACATGGGATCCCATCAATAGTATGACGTCATTGCTTTAAATGGTAGTATCTTGACATACGGAATATCGTATGCCATATCGAAATATGGTAGTACCAAATAATTCCTCTGTTAATTTTGGGTAAGGATTGTCACTCAGTCGGTCTAGTCTTTGCCTTGGTACCATTCGTCTTGGGTGAGAGTTTTCCTTGTAACGTCACTAATCCAGCAAATCTCGTGGACATCTAAGAAGATGGTCGGGAAGTAATCAGACATATGTCTTGTTTTAGTTTCCATGTAAACACAAAAAATACTCATGATTTGTATGCATCTGTACTATGTTTTCGACATTAAATCATATTGTCAGGTAATTATTTTATGGTATACAATTGTTTCATGGTTATAACAAACTTTTCGAAAAAATATTCCTAACTTAGCCAATGCTGCTTTAAACATACTAAATATGAAGAAGTACCAATCGATAACCATGTCCATTATAACACGAATAATTAGATGTGTAAATGGTCTCAACATGAAGAACAATTGCGAATCTCAATCGGAATAAGACCAGGTATCCGGAATTAGTCAGCGTCTTCTGCTGACAGGCCACACACATTGCAAACGTTCCATGGAAACATTTCTAGTCAAATTTTGTGAAAGGGCCAAGTTTGGTGATACGGTCAAGTTCGGTGATAAGTACGATTGGTGAAAAGGAGTCACTGTCTATGACCGTGCTCCAGAATACTATCTAATATTTCTGGAAGGGGGTTTCATAATGTTTAACAAGATCCCCGTATCGACCATAAAACTTTTTAACGACGACTCCAAGCGTTCAACAACGTAACCTTGTGTTAATTGGCATGTCGTTTTTCTCTCTCGAAAAAAAAAAAAAACATTCATAAGAAGTGCATCCCGCCATCTAAGAAACATAGATCAATGATATAGATCAATGTGATACGATCGCGCAAACTTTTGTTAAGAGGAACAACTCGTTCAAGCTTGCATACAGTCCGTGTTGGACACAGTTATAGGACATTAGTTAGACAACGTGCAGGGTTATTTTACTAAGAAAAAGTCAAAATATATATGGGCCAGGTAAATATATAACTTGCGTCCTTGACGCAAACGTACTCGTTCAACTGCCTATCGTTATAGGTTTTTAAAACACATCAAATAGAGCATAACACACCGATTAACTGGTAACTGTGATGTGATTCTGCAAAACCGAAAATAAATTACTTTAGTGTCTATGAGAACTACAAGACGCCACACGGAAATTGTACTTAAATAATGCTATTAATTAGTTAATAATAAAAATAATGTTATTATAACAAAAAGTAAATTTGTTTCAAATGGTATTCCGTTGCGAACATATTTTAATTTTATGCTAAATACGTTGTTAAGTTACACAACGTTACAAAATCATTGTTACATGGACATTTTTGCATTCATTAAACGGTAAACATATAAAGGCCAATTATGATTTTTGTGAAAAGATAAATTTGAATTAATTCAATACTTTGCTTTACATATTGACATGTAATAAGTGAAGACATGGTAACCGACGTAATATGGAGCTAAGAGCACGCGACAAACTGATGATGTGAAGGCCAGATGTGTCTAAATATTCAATTAGAAGTAAGGTGATGTTGGTACTGGTGCTGATAATACGTTGGTGACAAATTGATATTGCTTAGGACGATAAGTAAATTTTCATAATTTTATCAGAAATATCTAAAAGACCAGAAATAGAGAAAATAGTACAATAGCAAAAAGAGAAATTAGATGAAACGTTAGAGGAAAAAAGGATTTGATATGAAATAGTTTACAATTACAGCGATGTTGTATAAGAATATGTTGGTTTCATTGATCTGGCTGACCGAAATACTCTATGTACGAATTTATTACGTAACACAATGTATGTACATGCTCTGTTAAACGTTGATAATAAAATACCCGGAACATGGTAAGTGTGCCAGAAATTTACGCCGCATTTATTTCTGTTCTACTTACCTTCCTACCTAGTAACCTGTCTGCATAGTCTGCATTCATTTGTAAAGAAATGTTAAATAATCATATCAACGGTGATTGTTAAATTCCAAAAATAGAATGTAGACTAGTTTAAAAAAACATTCCATAGCAAATTCAAGCATAGACATTCGTGACGTTGTATTGCACATTGACATTGAAGTTGTCATTGAATTTATCATATTCAGCATAACTGTCAACGTATTTATAGTATGCTAAGTATAAGTGCAATGTCTTTATTTCTGTTAGAAACCTATCTGGACAATAAGAAATGCAGTTAACTAAATATTCAAGTATCTTTAGACTTTGTAATCAACGAGATATCTGGGTTTGTCCAATGCTCAACAGGAATACGCCCGTTTTATGTACCTACAACCAATACTACTTTTGAGCTACTATAATTATATTGGATACCTAAACTTCACAAAACCCCAAATAATCAGAGGTACCTAGCAGGATCCGGCAAGTTTCTCCGGTTGGCCCTGATGTTGGCACGCTGTGCTTGTGGGAGGAAAAAGGGGGGAAAAGTAGAAAACCCAAGTATCCGACTTGGTGACCACCATCCATCGCACATACTATCTTGTCAAATCCAAGGATCGAACCCCGGTTGCATTGGTTAGAAGCGAGTGCGCTAACCACTGAGTTATTCGGGCACCACAAAAGTTACTTGTTAACTGTTGGATACCGGTTGTTGAATCGTATGTATTATCTGTGGCGATAATTTGTTCCTCACAAATTTCAAATGGATTTGACTGTGACCGGTCAACAGTGGACACTTACTCCTCCATGACACCTGATCCCACCTCTTGATTTCCAGAAATATGTGTTTATACATTTTTACCAGATTTGTTTATATATCCAGGACGTCCAGAAAATTAATACAATATACCATTGCTATTAAGGTCACCTAAATGACTCAAAGTGGTATTATTAGGTGAAATGGTATTTTAAGCGAGGTTCTCTGCTGATCAAATATTTATAAAAAGACCGAAACCCTGTGGTCTGAAATGAGAGGTTGTCTCCTAACCGAGGTGGTGTTTAAGTGAGGTTCAACTGTACTTCGGTATCCCATATATGCTTTGATATCTGAGATTTTAGATATGTATACTACGGCTTCAAAATCGATATCGACCTTATATCACATGCATGTATATCTACCTAGTTTCCACCTACCTACTTACCTACCTACCTACTTACCTACCTACCTACTATCCTACCTGCTTGCCGGTCTGCCTTCCTCCGAACTTAAGATGTTTCATGGAGTATCTGCGACAGGTGTGGCATGCTGGCAGAGGAAGCTGACTCCTTCCTAACACATAGTCCTATTCTGTTTGGGATTCGCAATTGTTCTTCATGCTGTGACTATATGTATATCAGATTTGTCGTGTTATTATGAATTTTGAGTTTCGATTATTCATTGGTATTTTTTTCTTTTTTACGTACGTACATTCATACCCACATGCATACATAAGTCAGAACATTTCGTTTATCAGAATTAGTAAAGTCAGCTTTAATTGTTTGTTACTTTTACTTAATCGTGAATTGTCAGAAAATATTCAGACTTCATATTACAGACAGAATGATAGAGACTGGGTGGTCAGAACAATTGTATTGTATTATAAGAATTATATCAGTGTATTGTATATTATACGTTAAATTCACATTAATGAGTTAAACTTTGTTTTTCCAATTGAATCTGGTTTTTCTCATGTAAAATTTACTTTGTCTTAGTAAATCAATTTAATTGGAGGACAACTAGGGAAAAGATAAAGGTACAGACCTCAAACTTGGTCTGTAGGTTACCTGTGTAAAGTGCAATTGGATTATGTGAGTTTGAATTTCGGACTGTGGATCAAAGTTTTCTTTTGTGGACCATCAATTTAGTTTACGTTTTGGTTGAAGCAAATAGAGATACAGACTTCATACTTTGCCTGTAGGTCACTTGTGACAAGTACAATTGAATTTGGGGGAGGGGTGGATCATTATAGTAATAGGGTTGGGGATCAACATCTTGTTCAAAGTTTTGGTTGTAGCAAATTCTCAGCAGCTGATCGAGGTACAAACTCCATACTTGTAAGCCAGTGGGGGGTTTTTACTTATTGAATTTGAAAAAACAATTGAATTATGTGAGTTTAAAATTTTCCTTTTTTTTGGGGGGGGGTGGGAGTCAAAGTAGTAATGGAGGTTGTGGATCAGCATTTTGGTTAAAGTTTCACGTTGAAGCAAATTATTGTTATTAGACAGAGGTACAAACACCAAACTTGGCCTGTAAGTTATCTGTTACAAGTGCAATTGAATTATGTGGGTTTGCATTTTGGGGGTTGATCAAAGTAGTAATAGGGGTCTGCAAATGGATAGAGGTACAAAATTCATACTTGGCCTTTAAGTTACCTGATACAAGTGCAATTGAATTATGTTTGTTTGAAATTTGGGGGTGGATTAATATAGTTATGGGGTCGGAAATTGATATAGGAAAAGCTTCATACTTGGCCTTAAGGTTACCTGTAACAAGTGCAACTGTATTATATGGGTTTAAATTTTGGGATTGAATCAAAGTAGTAATGGGCGGGGGATCAATATTTTTGTTAAAGTTTGAGGTATATTCTTGGCAATGGGAATGATTTACAAATGTGAAATTTGGTTTTCATTTCTCTCAAAATAAGGTTTATCTGGCAGTACCAACATAATGGTTTTCTTGTTCTGTTCATATAGTAGCGATGGTCAATTATTTTATGAGTGGAGGATAGAACTGAAACAATGTATCAAATGAGACCAAATCATTTCCGCAAGTAAACTAGCATCCCTTTCTCATAAATATCAACCAGCGGGGCTAGACCAAGCGCTGAGAAGAAGGGAGATACTTAAATGATAGTTCAAAGCCCAATGTTTTAACATTCAGCTTCAGAAGCCCGACCTAAGCCTCACTTAAGGCATTCCAAAGTATTGAAATGGGTGTCACCTTCCTTAGATTTTCTATATACACAATATTACCTCCACAATAATCCAATTGTGCAATTGATGTTTCTATTTTATAACACTTTGGAACGGTATATACTTATGTACCCCCCTCACAACACCTCATTTGAAAAAAAAAAAAAATTCTAGATCCCCCACTGCAATATAATTTCTGACCCGCATGACTATAGCGGTACAACAATGAAGAAAAATAAGGTATCTGTTACTTTTCTGGTCTGCTTGAAACTAAATGCTATGTCCTGCGACGGTATAAAAATAAATAATCTAACTCGACAAAATCCGCCACCCTCTTCCCTCAGAATCAAATGCATGTCCCCTTAATTTACGGAAAAGTCTGCAATTCCAGATTATTTGGCATTAGTTCTAAATGCTTATATAAGGAGCTCCCAAAAGCACCTGTGATGATACAACTCTATCTCCCCGTGAGGATGCTTTGAATTAAACTATGCAATGAACCATGTGTTCTTTTGCAGTTATCATACATATATAATATATATATATATATATATATATATATATATATTATATATAATATATATATATATATATTACTATATATATATATTATATCATCAAGGAGAATATCTATTTTCTAGGCTGCGTTTTTCCTCACACACCCGACTATATTCAAAAAACCAGTACAAAACAAAACCCTGACCCCCGTTCGCCCCAAGAGACCCCGCCGACGCCTAGACCCCCCCCTGCCTTTCTATATACTTGCTTACGCGCTGTACTCCCGTTTTTATACAAAACGGATGAAACGGGAAAAGGCCGACCTCTTTCTATAATTGGTCGTTATATAACAAACATATATTTTTTTAATTCAACAGTCAGTGCTGTCTGAAATTTTCACACAAACCAGTCACCACCATTGCCTAGAGGATATCAGCGATGCCTCCCTAACAATATATTAAATACAACCCCTTGTTGACTGTGAAAAGTCTACATTCAATCTTTAAAAAAAACAAATTAATTCCATATCCCTTAAGAAAATAAAAAAATAAAAATAAACAGTTTAATAAAACAGGCTAACATGTCTAGAATTCTAGGGCAATAAGCGGGAGTTGCTCTTTCGGGACTTTGGACATGGGAGTAAAACTATGCTAAAAGAAGTACCTGTCCTGTTTTCGAAAATCTTTTGCCGTTATAAAATGTGTTTTTCTCTTTATCGATATTACTCCTGTTAAAAGTTAGTATTTTACGTATACATTCTATGACGTCTCTATATTAGTGAAAGATGTTTGAGTTGAACGTTAAACAACAATAGAGAAACAAACAATCAAGGACTGTTTTTCATTGTTTTTTCGAAGCATTGAGTATGAATGCAGTGGGATAATGGAAAAAAATATGTGCATAGTCCATTGCATTTATACTGAATGCTTTCAAAAAACAAAAAATAAAAACAATTCCCCTTTTCTGTCGGGAAATATTAAATGGACTTCAGGTTTTATTTTCTTATTTTCATATCAGTTAGAAAGAAAACTAGTTATTTGGACAATTTTGATTAAGTGTCCAGATTTGTTTCAAATTATTTTTAAAATATTCGTCTGCTTGGTAACCGGAAGGTTAAATGTGTTCAGAAGAGAAATGCAGATTACCTGAGCGCCCAAAAGATATGCTGGATAATGTATTTACAACGAACTTTGCGTTTGAATTCTGATATATTATTAGTGAGGATATACCATAGAAAGTTTGAGTGTGACTTACGAGAATGGGGAGGGAGAAAGCTCCATATTCATTAATGACAACTGAAATTATAAGCCATTTTATTTGACATTTTTTTTAACCAATCAGGCTGAGAATCTCATGATGACTGATTGGTACGTAACTTACCTAAGTAGGCCTATTCCACACGAAAAAACATCCTTATTTCACACGATGCGAGTGGACGAATTGTTTCATGATAGGGATAATTCCGGGTGAAGACAAACAAATCGGACCAACAAGGCAAAGGGCCAATACCCGTCACGCTATCATAGTAAAAATCTACTCAAATCGAATGATGCAAGTAGATGGTCCATTATCGCAGGAATTTAACCAAGGCAAGGAGTAAAGTGGCATGCAAGGCTTGCCAGCTAGTGAAGGCAAAACTCTGTTTGAAAAAACAATTTTAGTCTGAAATGAGGAACATTTATTCATTATAGATATATCTTTCGTGTGTATGGTGTTTGTAAACAGACGTGCCTCAGTCAATGTCGCATCGGAGGACACGCTGTATAGCGAGCTCACACGACGTGTAACGTTGTTTTGTATGGCCGCAATCTGCCCTAGGTACCTGTAGAATACAAACAATTATTATCACCATCACAATCTCTAGTTTACTCTGTGGTATTTTTTTTTTTCATAAACGAAATTTATGTAAACACTGTTGTACCCTGTACTATGAAGTCCATTTTCACATCCAAATTTTGATAACCCAGACTATGCTATATTATATTTGATTCCAATAAGTCCCATGTGTCTTACCACAAGGGAACTGTTTTAGACCTTGAGCCGACCTGCATAACACTACACAACGGTCCTAACAGATATAAAAAACAATTAATATGAGGCTCGTTTCAGTGTCGCATGTTACCCGCCATATTTTTTATATTTTATTTAAATAAGCATCCCCACCTATACAACACCCTAAGCTCAACTTAGCTCTGTATACATGATTGTTTCCATTATGATTTTGTTTAATCATTATCATTTCAACATTAGGTTTTACTCATTCACAAAGCTCTATCTTCACTCTATCACTACGAACACGGTCTACTACATCATCTCCTGCAATAGAAACACCCCGCGATCATGACTTTATCCTGTGTTCTAACTATGGTATCAAAGAAAATGTCATCACCTGATTGTGGGGATATCACTGATTACAGACACAGGGTATCTTATTATTACAGGACTAAAAAAGTAAACACAGATAACAAATTAGTTTAATCGACCACTATATTGGTAAATCTGTTCATAATTTCTAAAACGGATGCTCTCGCTTTTAATACTAATAATATGTACTGGCCCACCACCTCGTACTAATCACACACATATATCATAATAGCTGTTACTCATATGTACATGAAGTTAAAGGTAAACATACTGATATAAATCGTAAGAATACTCTGCTCATACCCTATTTCTGTATTCGACCTATTAAGTGCTTAGTGCGCTACAGAATATCAGACAAAAGGGTGGGCGCCTAATTGGACCAATAAATAGCCGAACTGAGGGAATGAAACTATATTTCTGTAAGGCACAGTTGCTGTAATTATTACCATTCTATCCCGGGGGATGTTGGGTGGTGGCACAGGTAAACTGTTACTTACACGGGTTTCCAGGTCCACATCTCCTTCTCAACCAGCAAGAACAGATTATCGAGCTTATTTAAAAATGGAGAGGGACGTATATAGGGACATGCGGTCGAATGCGTTATTTCTCTCAAGTATTAGCACCCTTACTTATCTTACTTAGTGGTCCCAGCTCATTAAATGTATCCAATACCTTATTTAGTGACTAAGAGTGATCAGGATTCTGTATCGAATTTAAGTCTCCTTATGAACGATGGTGGTTCCTATCTATCAATAATCCTTCTAAACGCCTATAAGTCTCAACGCCAAAGTTGATATTCTAAACGCAAATTTACATGCATTTGACGCCCCATGCTTCACCGAAAGCTAACGCTCTCCTACAATTCCCACAACAGATATAAAAGTGGGCATTTGATATCCGTTTTCGGAAATATAGACAAAATAGGGCTGGGTAGAGTAATAGTATGTCTCAAATCCCCTGTACCATGTAAAAACGAATTGATCTCGACGTAAGGATGTTGAATGCATGAATGCATATGGTTTTAGATTCAAATTAAACATGATTAATTACTAAATAATAGTTTTATCAAACACCAAACAACAGTTCGGACAGCTGAGATCTTATCGAATATTATTTTGAATTAGCGCGTAATACCAATATAAAACATTATTATAACTGGCGAATTCAATGAAAACTTACTTAACCGCTGCATCCCTAAACTTATTAATATATTGAATACCAATAATCGCATACAGCGCATAGACAAACCAACTTGAATTAGCCTCACGACTTCTACTCTTATTTATCTCCTAAGAACAAACAACCTTAATATTACCGAATATTGTGACGTAGCCGATCACTTCCTAGGTGTAGATATAAAATAGCATTGTCCAGTTGTCTGCTTGATCAGAGCAAGTAAACCTACACTTAAACCTTTCAAAAGAAAACTGGAAAACTCAGAGCAATTCTCTTGATCAAAATGTTACGAACCTTACTAACAACATAACATTTCAGATAAAATTTTACCAATCAATATTGCTAAGTTATGTATTTTCGAATTTATCTCTGTCTCATTTGTCCCTAGATAGTATTTTGGAGCACGGCTATATACAATTTACTTTCACATGTCTGGAGCTCACTGATTACCTTTTCAACAAACTTGACCTTTTCAAGGAACTCGAGAGGTTACAATGGAAGTTTTGCGATGGTTGTGATATGCTAAAAGGGTACGCTTGCTGCTTCCGGATACCTGACGTTGCTTTATTTGATAGTGTATATATGGAACTTAACTTACACATAAACATAGAAGAAAAAGATAAACACGCATAAACCTAGATTAACAGATCTATTTGCACTGAGCTAACTTTGTTTGCCGCAATGCATACTAAAATATATTCTGCACATAGGTTCCTGGTAACGAAATTGGTTCTGTGACGTGGAAAACGGCCCACCCATGAAAATATAGGCCGGGGTCATTATACCAGCAATAGGAAATTTTCGAATTAGCCAGGATTACCATTATGATCCTGCATTTATCTGCGCCTTTTCGATTTTGTTCCCCATATGTTCTTCCGGTTTTCATATTTAACTTCCCAACGTACATGGAATATCCTAATGTGTTTCCACATTGACGTTATTTTGTGTAAAGAAATCCAATAGACTTTAATAATATAACGCAGTTGGTTATTCAGTTAGCTACTACGATAAAACTTAATTTTACATACAACAAAGAGAGGTTGGAAAAAAAAATCGACCATTTCCTCAATTAAATCTTTTGTTGGATCATATTTTCATCGCAGGGCTACTATTCACATATACGTATGTATATGATAATGCTGGCTACCGACCATCTTGTTTATTATTTGCAAATTAAAGCCAATTGATCGATTACAGGCCCCTAGGTGTTTACGGATACACAATTCCGTGAGAATATATGATTTATTTCATTCACACTTTGTTTTAAGCATTCAAAGGTAAATTACAAAGTATGTAAATGCCTGCCAAAAATGAGTATCAAATCATTAGATAATGTCCCTTGTGTTGATGTATATCACTTGATACAACGGACATCGATCGATGTGTGTTTAATATTTTCCTGAATATTGTCCTTAACTGAAATATGAGATAAACAGAAATTGATAAAGGAAGAATAAATTAAAGATGAAACAAGTATAATGAAGAGGTACTACTGGATATATAAAACTCATTAGTAGATTAAAATACGACAAATTACATATAAAACGGCCACAACATGGAAAACAAACGGGATGGCATTATGTGTCCGAAAGGTGTCAGTTGATATGGTCAAGTTCAGTGAAAAGCTCACCCACTATGAAAAGGTCATCAGTCAACCTCAGATTTGATTAGCGACATGGTGTCACTTTATCTGGTCGTGATTGAAAAGGGAGTCACTATATGGTCGTGATTAGGGAAAAATGAGTCACACTGTATATGGCCGTAATTGGCGAAAGTGAGTCATTGTATATGGTAGTGATTGGGAAAAGGGAGTCACTCTATACGGTCATGATTGGGAAAAGGGAGTCACTCTATACGGTCATGATTGGGAAAAGGGAGTCACTCTATACGGTCATGATTGGGAAAAGGGAGTCACTCTATACGGTCATGATTGGGAAAAGGGAGTCACTCTATACGGTCATGATTGGGAAAAGGGAGTCACTCTATACGGTCATGATTGGGAAAAGGGAGTCACTCTATACGGTCATGATTGGGAAAAGGGAGTCACTCTATACGGTCATGATTGGAAAAAGGGAGTCACTATAGATGACCGTGATTGGCTAAAGGGAGTCAATGTATATGCTCGCAATTAAGAAAGGTGAGTCACTGTATATGATTGCGATTGGGAAAAGTGAGTCACACTCTATGGTCGTGATTAGCGAAAGGGAGTCACTGTATATGGTCGTAATTGGGAAAAGAGATTCATCGCATATGATCGTTATTGGTAAAGGAGGTCACTGTATATGGTCTTGATCGGCAAATGTTAGTCACTATATATGGTCGGGATTGGCGAAAGGGAGTCATTGTATATGGTCGTGATTGGCGAACGTAAGTCACTCTGTATGGCCGTGCTCCAGAATGCTATACCAGCAATGAAAGATGAATTCATATTGATCATGATCCCCGTACCGACTTTAAACTGTGACGATTTCAAGGGTTCAGCAACGTATCGCTATGCGAGTAGTTTATTGCCGATCGCTTGGATCTCAGAAAAAGTAGCATGCCCTGGCATAACTTATAGATTGAGAAATGAAAGCGCAATAGGCAGAAGACGGGATATTACTACTAC